>JAGGAR010016276.1:0-11093 GCA_017657315.1 Termitomyces sp. K1Ag
TATTCCAGACCAGATCAGCACAAGTGTTGTCATTGGGAGCTGCTTCGAGGGAGGGAGAGGCATTAGTCTTGGCTCCGAATGTTGAAATCGCATGAGGGTATTTATGATCAATTGAGTTTACTTACGTTCTTCTGTTCTTATGTAGACAACCATTCTCAAAAGTGCAATGCATCAAGTAGAATAGGCGAACGCATCGTGTCATATGATGTGCGTGATCGTCGACTTCATCACATGACCTGAGAACTGATAAGTACATGCTGACCGTATTGTTTTGATTAGATAACCCTGCAGGGTGCCTTGCAGGCGCAGAGCCCGCTACTCTAATTCAGCGGAAACACAACGTATTCACATTCAACAAACATTGCAATTGTAATTAAAGTACTGGTCACTACACTATGCAACCGCCACGCCAAGCGATCGATGTCTGGCAACTTTGCATATTTCCGTGGACACTCCCTCAAACCATGTAGGTAGTACCGGAATCCCCCTCCATCGTGTGGCCAGCACATCATAAACGGGCAATACTTATGCAATCCACACTCGTGTCCGTCAAAGTCCTCCCACTTGCCCAACACCGCCGCCAGTCATAACCATGAACGTCGTACTTGCAAACTCCGAGTCCCTCCATAAATTGACCTCGGTAAACCATCCTCATATTCATCACATTGCGATAACTGAATGTTAATTCTGGGTAGGTGCAATAGATTTCCGTCACCGACATGTAGTTCATCACTGCGGAAGAATGGCTCTTCGACTCCGAGATGACTATGTTTACCGTTTTACCAAGTCCCACCATGTGCAGAACCTTCTTGACCCCGCAAAGATGTTCATAGGCGGTGGAAACCGACTCGTCGGTCACAATGAGCCCCCACTTGGCCCCCAAGCACAAGACGAGCCTGTCTCTCATATTCCTCCCACAGTTGAAGTCTAAGTTGTTCACAGAGAAATAGTCCGGATTCAGTGCCCTCAGCACGACAGAACCAGAAATCAAACTCCGCGTGTTGTCCAAGATGTCCAGGAGGTCTTGCACGTCGTAGCCCATGTCTTCAACAGTGTTGTAATTAAACTGGCATTATATTCGTGCAGCGTCTTCCTCAGATCCCGGCAAGTCATGCTCAGCTTTTGTCGATCTTGCAAGCTCAGCATCTTGAGTATGTGTTCAAAGATGTCCCAAGGCACCGACTGGAGTTCGCTTCGCCCATCAAGCCCTGAGCACTTTCAGTAAAGGACACTAGGCACGCAACAAGCCCTAGACGTACGATATTTACTTATTTCCTCCCCCTCTTCAACTTTAGTCCTCCCAACTGCGTACCTATTAACCACCAGTTCGTAGTGAGGCAAAGCACTCGGCGAACGCAAACAGGAACCCACCTCCAGGCGCGCTTGCGGAAAGGATACCTGTCGGGGCGTTCATAGTAACAAGAGGCAGGCAAAGGAACGTGTCTCAAGAACATTGAACAGAATAGACGTGTGCTCTTCATACTGACTTCCGTGCCTTCGGCACCCTCAACGCCATGATCCCACTCCTGTGGTGAAAGACGAATATCATACCCACGATCACGGTACTTCTCGAAAGCGTCGGAGAACGACAAGTTGCCGAGATCGTAAGAAAGGCACTTCCGGTTGACAAGCTCACGCTTGGAGAACATCAAGAGCAGGTAGGCACAGTAGAATTCTGTTGCGGAAAGGTAGTTCATGACCACAGTGCTATGAAAGGAGAAGATGGGGGCGAGCGCGTTATCGATTGTTGCTATGATGACATTTAGATGAAGGTCGCCTCTTCGCAGGTGCAGAACTGCCAGCGCGGTCGTACCCTTCATGGCTAAGGCCCTCGACGTAATTGTATACTCGTTTGATCTCGGTCACGACAGTCTCGCGAGCGGACAAGGGAACGTATATGTCCAGGTCCGAAGGCTAGAAAGTGCAGCAAGCAGGGCGGAAGAGTGCGACAACGGAGGAACCGGAAACGACGCTACGTGTTGTGCCGAGCAATCGTAGGAAATGGTTGGGTTGGAAGCGAAAATGCTGCAAAATCCCGGCGATACGACGAGTGATGTGGCGCTGTACCTCAGACTGAAGCGGTGTTTGGGAGAGGACAGCGAGCCCTTTCAAATCAATCTGGTCCAAGGCGTTGGTCCACCCCGTGGAAGAGCGCGGAACTACACTGGTCAACAAAAATTGAAAAAGAGACAGGTTAGAACGCACCCGTAAACCCGAAAGTATTGTACAGAGCCGTCGAACGATCCGGGAGGGAACTTGTTCTTCTGGGAAAAGGGATAGATTGTTTATATGAGCGAGGGGGCGGGTATGTGAAATGAAGGTATTTAACGAGAAAGGAGTATGAACCGGAACGTCTAGGACGCGAAGATAGCAATAGGGGGGCAACGTCACAACACGTGATCCTCTGCATGAAACAACGCGAAGCGGTTTAAACGAGAGCGACTAAAAACCCACTACAGAGTAGCGGGCATCAAGTTCAAAAATGTTTCACTCACTTGGGAAGACATTAGAATGACTCGTATTAAAGTATGTATGGACTTATATCAAGAAAGATTCAGATCGAGACAAAGGACAATGTGTTTAAGTACATGGTTCAAGATATCAACAACAAGAGAAGTTCAAACTTCAGGAGACTCGGCGCGGTCCTCAACATCTCTGTTCCCTTTGGCAGGGACCTCGCGCTCCTTCCCTTTGCCGTTGTCCACTGTGGCAACCCCCTCACCCATGTCTGCACAATTACCTTGAGAGTCACGGTGGGCTTTGTCGCCGTTGAAGGTACGGCAGAGACGACACACTGCACACTGCACATAAGCAGTGCGTATAACAACCCAAACATCCTTCGGGACTCCAATTCGTGAGTTCCACTCCATGAAGGCGGCACCGATTGGCGTATCGATGAACTCCATAGGTGCAGCAGTAGGGCGCTCAGCAAACTTGCGAAGGCACAGCTCCTCAACATTGTCAAGGTTAATGAAGATGGGAAGAACTGTACCGAATACAGAATCCGAGAGTCATTCAGCTACTTTCGAAGCAAAGAAAAGGCCTGGCTAACCTGGCTTGGTCGTCAATGTGCAATTCTTGCACTGGTTGTCTTCGAGGTGTGCATTATATCCGTCAACAGAAAAGGCACATCGGCACGCCGGACAGGTGCGTGAGTATTCGTGAATGGTGTGAATGGCAGGAAGAGGGACTCCAAGCGTGGAATTGAGTTCGCGGATGACCCTACCGATATCCGTATACATGTACTCAACATTTTCGAAGGTACGACCCAAACAACCTGGGAAAATGCGCTCATCATAAGGCTCCAAGGTGCGATGAGTACTCCTGAGATCTGCAGCAAGGTGTTGCGATGGCTCCACTGCAGAATGTCATCCTTCAGAATGAAAATAGACGTCAGTGAATGAAAGGACATACCGCGGTAGATACCATTCTTATAGTTATACAGTACACTATCTCATAATGCATAGCGTCGGGACCACCCTCAAAGCTATGCATTATGAGATTTATGCAGGACCAGGATATGTCACACAGTGTGACATAAGTGACAAACTAATCATTGACAATGTCACGGTGCATCTACGCAGCATTAAAACAGAGATCTAACCTGTTTACACTTCAATTGAGCCTGGAACCTGTGGAGCTGCTGAGAGAGCTCAAGAGGAAAGTCACATCAGCATATTTCAGAGATTGCTGCTCGAGCTTCTCAGTAAGTGTGATAAGATAGGTTCTGCAATTGGCAATCACCATCAGGATCTCCCTTCGTCATCAGATTCCTTCCGAGTCTATTTTCAAGACTTCTCCCCTCAGTTCACTTTTTTCATTCTCATTCCGAATCGTGGCTGAACCGTGCATCTGGACATATTGCCCTGACCCAACCTTGACCACCACCCTAAAATAGCTCCGTCATATTGCATATTCTGGCTCATGGAGCTATGCATTATGCGTTATGCATAAAACAACCTTATATAGTGGGCCCCATCATGGTTCCAGCCCAAATCCCATGCATTATTAGATTTATGCATTGTGACATCATGCATTATGAGATAGTGTACTGTACTTGATATGAGCGATTAGAGTCAAGTCTATGCGGCAGTGTTAGTGGAGAAAGAATGTATACAAAGCATTAATCAACTCTCACCTGATTTAGCGCGAGCCTCAGCCACAGTCTTTTCAAAGAAAGAGGCAACACCAACAGTACTTCCTCCAGATCCATTTCTCTCAGCTCCCAAGAGGCGTGGCCGAATTGAACTAATGGCCTGCGCTGCCGCATAGAAGGCTGGGGACACTCTTGCATCAATGTAGATATCGTCGAGCCTATCACTGAATCTACCAGCAGCCGGTGACGACGAAGGCGTGGAGGATGTGGAGGACTCCTTGAGCAAAAGGAGCTCTCTGACCTCATCCTCAGATGGGGAGTGGAAGGGACCAGAGAGGTGGTCAAGATCATCTGTAGCAAAAATGAGAGAGCTGAAAGGCAGGGAGTAGAAACACAGACAGGAATACTCCTCTAAAGTTTCGGCCGCATCCTCATCGTTTTGATGAGCTAATAAACCATTTAGCCAATACTAAGATGAGTACAGTCCAGACACTCACCCATTTTCTCCGCGATCATTGCTGGGTCCTGCGTAACGAGAGGAGGATTTAAAGGAGGGATGACAACTAGCTCAGGGTATGTTAGAGGGGAGAGGCTTACAACATAGCGAGCACCTTACCTGTGAACTGACATGCATGCGAAGTTGCACGGAAAAAGTCGCATTCGAGATAGATGCCATATCGTTTCTTCAAGTGGAGCTCCATCTTGCGCCGTTCATCAGATTCGTGTACGTGCGGACACATGGGTGGGTCGTAATCCTGCTTTGAAAATGAGCGAGCGGCGACCTGTGTCATTCCACCATTACGGAAAATGCGGATGGGCCTAGAGTACAAAAAATCAAAACATGGTGTTTGGTGGACAACTAAGAACTCACCTTGTCCAGTCAACCCAGCCACCTGTAATGTCGCAGTAGGTGACAGGGCATCCAGTCTCGTTCAATTGATCAAGCTCAGCCCTGAGTTTACGCAGCCTCTGCTAGTCAGCGAGGTCGAGAGAAGAAGGACGAGCATAGGGAATAGAGCATAGGGAATAAAGCGACGACTCCTAGAGACCATGGTTCAAATTGAAGTATGGCAGGCAGGCGAGAGATGACTCTGAGGTATGGGAGGCCGATAAAGACTCCACATCCCAACTTGAAAACATATATATGTATCCTTAGTAGAACGCGACTAGATTGCGACCAGACACGCACAAAGTCCAAAAGGCCGAGGAAAGCAACGAGATCCGCAAAGAGAATGACATAGAAAGACGTAGGATAGTTCATTATACTATACTAGAGAACGGTGAGAAGGTGCGGGTAGCGCAGGACTGACAGAGGTGAAACCAAGGCAAAACGGTCTTCACGGAAATGAACGAACATCAAGTTGTGACTGATGTTTCCTACAACATAAATGGGTTAGGGTTGATTAACGTTGATTATTGAAAAGAAAAACACTCGTGAGATGACGGGAGGTTATAGATATACATGTATCAACAAACAGAAGTGCAGCAGAAGGGATAAGAAAGTGTTCATAATATATTATTGAGGGCCTGACAGCGAAGGAGGTCATTTGTACCACTTGCAGGAGAGGAAGGGCGGATTGAAGGGCCAGGGACAGGAGAAAAAGAGTGAATTTGTTTCCTACAGGCCAGGGGAACGTCCAGAACAACTTCGGGGGACTTCCTTTTACTCCCAAGGTTCTCATCCTTCCGAGTAGGGGCCAGAGCAGTGTCGACAAGAGGAGGATGATCCTGAGTATAGTCTGGGGCAAGAGATGGAACGACAGGGTGTTCAGGATATTCCCGGAATATTAGAGGAGTTGTCAAGGGAGAGTCGGGATCCGGGAGATGCACGAGGAAGAGAGGCACGGGTGAAGCTGATCTCGAGGGCCATCTCAACGGAGAGTCGGGATCCGGGAGGAAGAGAGGCGTTTGGATCCTATCTGCGACAGGGGGAGAAGAGTGAATTTGTTTCCTAGGGGGCGAGAGAACCTCCATACTGGCAAGGGAAGAAAGGCGAATTCGTTTCCTATAGGCCAGGGGAACCTCCACAACAACTTCAGCGGCCTTTCTTTTACTCCTACGGGTTGGAACCCCCTCCTTGCCGCCTCTCGATGCCATCTCTGTCCTAAGCTGAGCAAGCACAGGGCTCGCAGGCGTCCAGGCTTCATCATTGGCGCAACCGGCCGGCACTAAGTCCTCATCGTCTGAGCTATCCTCTTCGTCCTCCCGCGTAACCTCGTCCTCCGAAATAACCTTTTTGGATTTTTTGATTCGAATCGTGTTTTTGATGTCTCCCTCTTCTTCCTCTTTAGCTTGCCCTCGAGGTGCCCTATGCCATCTTTTCACCAGTTTGTTCTTCACCCAGTCCACAGACCAACCCTCCTTCTCGGCGAGCTTCGGGGCGATCCATGATATATATTTGATGGAGCAGGGTAGCTTTTTCGCGCGGCAAATGTTGCAAATGGACGGCTCGCGCTTGGTCCTGCCCAGAGTAGTGTCGATCTTGCACTGATTCTTTAGGTCATGGGCCTTGCAATAGTCACACTGTCGGAGGGTCAACACAATGGCAGGAATGTCAAGTCAGGAAAATATGCACCGGGACCTTTTCACGACACCACTCCAAGGAGGGAATTTCCGTGATCTTCTTCATTTTCGCGTGAAATTCCTCGCGTGTCACAGAGTCATGGGAGGACGAATGGGGAGGCAAGGGAGCTCGAATTGGAGCGATACGAGAGGGACCAGGGGTAGGAGGTTTGGGAACTGGAGCCAGGAAGAGGAGTCAGTTTCGGACCAACGAATGCGAAGAAGCATACGTACCCTGACGCCTCACCAACGCCTTCAGCGCCTCCAGATCGCGGGCTTGGTCTATTGGCTCCATCATCTGCGTGTATTTCAGCCAGGAGACTAGCCGGTTGTCAGAAGGGGGGGAAGGGTCGCAAGAAAGCATGGAAAGCTGTTCAACACGGTGAGTAAGACGAAAAATTCTGCTAAGTCAGAATCCGATCTCCGATATACAAATAAACCACACCATCTGGTCACACACCTCCAGAGGAGCTTTGGATTCGAAGGGTGCGAAGTTGCCCGACGCCCGACGCCCGACACCCGACACCCGACACCCGACGCCCGACGCCCGACATTGCGCCAATGATACGACACACCATCGCTCACCGCCTATTACCGACATCACCGAACATCCCCGAACAACCAACACTCCGGCTCCCTCTAAGTAGAGTTAGTTGCTAAGTATATAATACCATTTAATTCAATGAGACCGTCGCCTCCCGCGGATCCCTCAAGTCGTTTGCTTATACGGATAGATTCAATCTAAATTGTCGCCACAACTGTCACCACAAGTCTTCATGGTGCACGGACACAGGTTCAGGCGACGACATAGGGCAAGATATCCCATTCGAAACAGACCAGAAGAACACCAGAACTTGAGCTGGAAGTCTAACTCCCGCTGACAAAATAGCTGGAGTGAAATAGTTGGACGATCGTGTCAAGACCAATACAATCTGCCAGAAAATTTTCAAGGACTCGATCGCGCCAGGAGATGAGAGGAACAGGTGTTGTATCACCAACATCAATTTTGACAGATGAAGGAAGGTTGCAACGTATTGGAAACATGCCAAAGAGCATTGCTGCATAACGTGTCTTCACTCTTATGGCATTGATAAACCGGAGAGCTGAGATGAGTTTGCTTCAGGTATCAGGTAAGATAAACATGCAGTCAAAGTTGGAGACGAGTAGGGCTCCTTCATCTAGACTCCGGTGGCAGCATCGATCCAAAATGTGAAAGTTCATCCAGGTGAACACGTTGGTTGAAACACGTGACGAGTCACGGACCTGCGCAGTTCTCCATTCCCTGCCTTACTCGGCCCTCGAACTAACGTGCCCCGCACAGCTCAGCACCTCCCAGGTACGTCCAGATACTCCATCAAGACATGGGACTGACATCCTGACCTTCGTGATGCACTGTAGTTCTACCAATCTGCCGCCGCCACCACCGCCCATTGCCTTTTCATGGCGCGTTTTCAGCCTTCCACTGCCCCACGTGCCTGTGAGTTTATTTCTCCTATTTGCATTGATACTGCTTCGTTTTGTAGTCTACTCAGTCTCCCCAGACTCTGGTATTCAATGTCCTGGTTGAGGAACCTTGCATATTTTATTTTTTTGTCCACCCAACCAGTACCGAGCCACAATTTCAAGGGGTGCTCTGTCCAGTGTGGACGTCTTGAACGAACATTTCTCTTCTTATGGCTGATGTTCGACTCCGAGTAGCCAAATTCGTCGAGCTCGTGGGGCAAATACCGCAGGCGTCGGTCCATGGATGTCTGCATTCTCAGTGCCTCCACCACCGTAAATATTCACCACCGTACACGCTACTGCCCCGCTCATGTCAACACACAAAGTTGGTACCAGCCTGCATCTAGCGCAGGCCACACTATTCTCGCTTTGTCTGAGTAGGTGATTTTACACTCTGAACCCATTCACAATGGTGAGGCAAAGTCATAAGTAGGGTAGATCGGGAGACCTGAACAGCGGATGCCATGAGATATACACCACAATTTATAATTCCCCAACACGATCATGAACCCCCCCTTCAAACGCATACCGCCCCTTCGATGCGTGTCTACGCGCGCCAACACGCACCTACAGGCACCTACAGACACCTTCCTATGTATTTTACTCACTATCTAACAGCACGATGACATCATTTGGTGTCTGTTGTACGCCCGAAAAAGTCCCTATCAGCCACACTATGTCCCTCTCGCACCACTAGCACACCACTGCCGGCAGCAATTTTCCACGTCCTCCGCCCACCGCACCATGTAGCAGCGCCCGTGCTCACACCAGCCGCTATGCGGTGCGTTTTGACACGGGCGCTTTGAAATGGTGTCAATATACCGGATGATTTGGAAGGAGCTACCCAAACAGTATGTTTATTTGTTTTTTTTTAATGACTTGGGGGTTTTTGAGAGACTTGCAAGGTTTCTATATGTCGTGCGAGTGGGAATTATCTTGTCATTACGAGGTTAGACCCTTGTATTGCGCGTTCAGCATGAAGCCAAACTCCTTATATAACGCCGCTGAATCCTTTGTCCGTATCTGTACCGGCGCTACCTGCACAGAACAGAGGCTCTGCGATCATCCTTCTCGGATGTGACCCTTTGTCGGGTCGATGGGCTCTGGTATGATCAGCCTTGGAAACGCTGCAAGGACGCCCTTCCGGGCATAGACGTTCATGCCATTCTCGCCATTCTCGCTCTCCAAGACGGAGCTTGATGGGGCTTTTAAAGACGTCCGAGTCATCCAAATTGTGGGATGCGTTAAGACTCTAAAACGCCTATATAACATGTCGAACTGATTATTCCATTCTTCTTCTTCAACTGTCACCATTTAGACGGTTACAATCGTCATCCTTCAATACTCGACTATAAACTTACTTCGCTCTTGCTCTTCGGCACGATGGAAATCAAACGACCGATGCCTCGAGTCAAGGACCGCGAGGGCTTTCCCCTCATCACCGTCAAGCGCGCGGACAGAATCAAAGTAAGTACTAGTGCCAGTCTTCGTAATAAGCCATACTGATATTTAGTATAGAAGGGCGAGGCGGTGGGGATCAACCTGAGTCCAGGGCACGTTGAGGAGGGAATTTTTATCCGTTATCTCTGGGCGAAGAGGTCTGGGCCCGCATGGGGTAACGAGCTGAGGGAGATGGGGTACAGGACGGGGATGTTACCCAGTGTAAGTGGTCCGTTGATTCTACGAACGTTTCTGAGTTTTAGTAGCACGTTTGGGTGCCGACCGATGTTCTAGTGAGCTATGGACGCAAGAAGCTGGTGACGGGGTATCACACGGAAGTAAAGACAATTGTCGATATTGGCAACTGTTGGAAGGTGAGTTTTGTCTTGTTTCATTTCATTCGACTGACAGAGTTTGCAGATCTGAGGGGATACATAATTACTTATTGTGTTTGACTTGAAAGGACTTCACATTGTGTCTGAAATTCGATTGTAAGTTTGGCATTGCGTAACTTGAAAGAGTGATAACTTGAATGGAATTAAGAAGATGGTGTGGCGTCGCAGTCATGATGATTCAATGGGTTCAAATGTTACAGCAATCCGGACCACGTTCACGTACGTGTGTGTCTCTCTCTATATAGAAGACAGTATTGCTTAACTCTACCCGTTTCGTGATAGATGCGACGTCATTCACGTCGAAAAAGCCTCAACCAACAGTTCGCAAAGGAAAAGGAGAACTGCGTGCCACTACCTCCTACTTACAACTGCTCTGACACCTCTAACCATCGCCGGTAAGCACCGGTCTTCGAAATGGCGATGGCACTGGAATCGAGAAAATTACCAAGGACCGGCTCATCCCCATTTACCACCGTGCGTGCCACTACCTCCTCTAACCATCGCCGGTAAGCACTGGTCTTCGAAATGGCTATGGCACTGAAATCGAGAAAATCACCAAGGGCCGGCTCATCCCCATTTTACCACCGTCCGCAAGCTCCGAGAAGAGCAAACGTATCCGCGTACGTTGTCTTTGATTCTGCTATTTCGATATCACCCTTCAATCATGAGATTGTCCGGGGTCAGTATCATTTCATCAAAGCCCCAAGAAATGGCATCACTGCTATTGCAGGAGATGCGGTGACTTGGGGCTATGATGTTCGATGAGCAGTGCGTCTTGACTCACTTTCTTGCTCGGAGCACGACACCCTAGGCGCCAGGCTCAGCCCAAAGAACCATCATGATCCTCGGCACCCGGTAATGCACATTAAATTCCACCTCAGGTGTATTTTGCTCCTCTGATACATCGTGATCTCAGGGGTCGTAAGGAGTATGATCATCGTACATGATCATCGATCATCCGACAACCATCCTACGATCATCCTACAAATACAGACTCAACCACCACTACAATAATTCTTCACCCATCCCCTCGCACATTCCCCCTGGTTGCTGTGTAGACACGGAGTCATCATGAATGACCAAATGTGGATCTCGAG
>JAGGAR010016277.1:0-11079 GCA_017657315.1 Termitomyces sp. K1Ag
ATAAATTTTAAAGTTATTCTACTTTTATTTCAAATAAATCTTTCCCCCCCGTCCCTTTTCTCCTACCCGCAGGATAAGAAAAAAAAAAAAAAGAAAAAAAAAAAGAGGTAAGGGTCCTGCGCTCCTTCCTTCCGCTCCTCCGCTCCTGCACCCTACTGCTCGCAGGATAGGTTCGGCTCCCTTCCCTTATCTCTTAACCCTTAAGGGAAGGTATAAGGGATACGAACCTGCATCCCGGATGGGAGAGAGAGGGGTTAAATATAGTATTAATTTTAAATATTTTTTAAATTTTTGAAGGAATAGAAGGAGTTAAAACTAAAACTAAAGAAGCAAAGTAAATAATAATTAATCTTATTTCAAATAGCATAGAAGTATCTATTAAAACAGGAGCAAATATTAAAAATAATAAAGAAAGTAAACCTATTGTAATATATAAAGAATAAGTAGTAATAATACCAGTATCTAATTTAGCTATATCGATTCCAGTTTTTAAGAAGGTATTAGCTAAACCATAAGGTCCTAATAATTCTATAGCTCCTCTATCTATTTCTTTAGATATTTTATAACCAAGTCTTAAACCTTGTGATACAACAAAATGATTATAAATTACATCAAAATAGTATTTTCCATTTAAGAAACTATATAATTTTCTTCCAAATTTATTATCTGTTAAATTAATAAGTATTTCTGGTGTATTATGGTACATAAAAATAGCCAATGTTGCTCCAGTTAAACTGAAAATAGCAGGTAATAATTTAATTAAAGGGTTAATTGAGAATTCTGCTTCAATAATAGAGATATTATTAGGATGTAAGAATAAAGAATTTCCAAAGAAATCTGAACCTACACCTACAAATAAATCCGAGAAAACATAACCAAAGAATATACTAAATAAAGCTAATACTAATAAAGGTATTATTACAGCTAAATTAGATTCATGAGAATTTAAATAAGATTCTTTTTGTCCATTTGCTGTAGTTAAGAATACTAAACTAATTAATCTAAAACTATAAAAAGCTGTAATTCCTGCTGTTATTGAACCTAAAATAAATGCATATAAACCACTAAAACTATAAGAACCATAAGCTAATTCTAAAATTAAATCTTTACTATAAAATCCTGTTAAGAAAGGTGTAGCTAATAAACTTAGAGAACCTACTAACATTACTGAATAAGTAAAAGGTAAAAATTTAATTAAACCTCCCATTCTTCTTACATCTTGTTGATCTGCAAAAGAATGAATTACTGCACCAGCACCTAAAAATAGTAATGCTTTAAAGAAAGCATGATTTACTGTATGCATTAAAGCCACATTATATTGACTTAGACCTATAGCCATCATCATATAACCTAATTGAGATATAGTACTAAAAGCAATTATTCGTTTTAAATCATTTGCTAATAAACCACAAGTTGCGGCAAAAAAGGCAGTACTTGATCCTATTAAAGTAATAATTAATAGTACTGTAGGAGTATATTCTAATATCGGAGAACATCTTAATAATAAATATATACCTGCAGTTACTAGAGTTGCGGCATGTAGTAAGGCACTTACAGGTGTAGGTGCTTCCATACTTCCAGGTAACCAAGAATGAAGAGGGATATTAGCACTTTTAGCTAAAGCCCCACCTAATATAAATAAGGCTATTAAAGAAATAGCTGTTTCATTCATATAAGGAGTTAAAGAAAATACTGCAGAATAATTTAAAGAACCAAATACTGCAAATATTGCAAAAAAACCTATACTCATTAACATATCTCCACTTCTATTCATAGTAAAAGCTAACATAGCTGCTTTATTTGCTTGTATTCTAGTAAAATAATAATTAATTAATAAATAAGAAACAACTCCTATTGCTTCCCAACCTACAAACATTACAAAGAAATTTCCACCACAAATTAATATTAACATACCTCCAGTAAAAGCTGATAAATATGAAAAAAATCTTTGATTATGAGGATCTGAAGATAAATAATCAATACTATAAATATGAATTAAAGTACTACAATATAATACAGCTAAACCTAAAGATACTGTTAATTGATCAAAATAAAACTCCCAAGATATAAACATTATCTCTGAATCTACCCAAGAACCTAAATTAATATTAACGGGACTATTTGAAATACCTACTTCATAAAAAGCTATACTCATTAATAAAGAAGATATAAATAAACAACTACAAGTTATAATATGTGAACCTGTTACACCTACTTTTCGACCCATGAAACCGGAAACAATTGAACCTAATAAAGGTAATATAATTATTGATAAATACATTATGTTCTTAATGAAATAGTACCTCTTAATCGATAGTAAGCAACTAAAATACTTAAACCTATTACAGATTCTGCACCAGCAATAGATATAATATATATACTAAATGTTTGACCAGCATTATCATCAAAACCAATAGAACTAATTAATACTAATAGCGTTACAGCTAATAACATTATCTCTATGGCTATAATCATAAGAATGATATTTTTTCTATTTAATATAAAACCTAATATACCTATTAAAAATAAGAATAATGAAAGATTCATAATTTTTGTTTAATTTTCTTTATAGTAACAATTAATAAATGATATTTAATATTTTTATTTTATAATAATAAATATGTAGCGTACCGTATAACGTAGCCATTTTCTCCTAAATCCTTCCATCTCCATCTCCCTCTCCCTCCTGCGGACTCTCTCCCGTATGGGGCCGTATGGGGCCGTATGGGGCCGTATGGGGCCGTATGGGGCCGTATGGGGCCGTATGGGGCCGTATGGGACCGTATGGGAGAGAGAGGGTTGCAGTCCTTCGGTCCTGCTACCCGGATGGGAGAGTCAAGGAGGGAAAGGCTATTGGGTTAGGGTAAGAAGGGAAATAGAGTATTGAATATTTAAATTAGGGGGGATTATTATGTTTTCGTTAATTTTTAGACATTTCTTCAGCTATCCCTTACCCCTTTGGATCAAGGTAAGGAAAAAGAAGGGTGGTATTGGATTCTTTAATATTTTTAATTTATTTCTAAAATTTATGTTTTTATTCCTATTAAAAGATTTAATATAATAAATAATAGAAAATTATAAAGTATAAGATAAGATACGGAAATCCTGCAGATACTTTAAATAAAAATAATTAAAATTTTAGTAAAAATAAAAGATTACTTTTAATTATAAAAGTTTAACTAATATTAATTAGTTGTACCCTATTACGATATTTTTTAGGAATAAAGGTGATTCGAACACCTAAGGGAGTTACCCCGAACAATTAGCAATTGTCTTATCTTACCAATGAAAATTATTCCTCTTTTATATTAAAGGATTGATTAACTTTTCTTTAAAGAGTAATAGTACTACAACTCTCCCTCTCCCGAAGGACCCGTACGGCTCCCTCCCTAAAGAGCTAAAGAAGAGGTGCTGAAGCGCAGGACTCCCTCCCTCTCCCTATACCGCAGGGCTAAAGGAAGGGGTGCAGGTATCCTGCGGAGGGATGATAGAAGGACCGAAGGACCCTTTCCTGGTAAGCGCGAAGCTGCTAAGAGGGGGTACGATGTTTGACTTCCGCAGGACCCTCCTTTCTCCCGTTCCTACGCAGGATAGGAGTCCTTTAGGAGAGAAGGACAGGACTGATTTTTCTTATTTATTATTTAAAATAGATAAGATAAATAGTAAAATAATTTTTATATTTTCTATTTTTTATATAATTAATATTGATCCTTACCAGATTTGAACTGATCCTAGCTCCGTGAAGGGGAGCTGTACGAACCACTATACTAAAGGACCTTAAATTTTATACGAACAAAGAGACTCGAACTCTTAAGGGATACCTCCCACTTCTGCTTAAGAGAAGATTGTTTACCAAATTTCAACATGTTCGCCCTAAATTTAATTATATAGTATCCCTATCTCTCTAACCGCAGCTTAGCAGGAGCGCAGGACAGCAGGACCGCCGGACTGCACCCCTCCTACCGCTCCTCCTATGCAGGATAGGAGCGTATGGATAGGTACGGGAGAGGGAGAAGGAAAGAAAGTCAACTAAACAAAGTAAACGCTCCTTTACTACAATTATTTTTTAATTAAAAAAAGTTCTGTTGTCTATATTCTATTCTTATTTATTAACTTTAGATAAAAATAAAAAAATACGCTTTCATCCGTAGTACTTTCCTTCTCCCTCTCCTTTCCATCCGCAGGAGCGGATGGATAGGAATGGGAGAAAGGAGGAAGAACGGACAAATTTAATTTTTTTCTTTTATAGGCCTTAAGAGGGTTCGAACCCCTGTAGAAAGTATTAACAGTACCTCGCTTAAACCACTCAGCCATAAGACCTTTAATTAGTTAAAAATAATTTATAATTTAATATCAAACAAATAAACTCTTTTTTTTTTAATTTTTTCTTTCTCTTTTATTTATTTAGGGTACACGGTAGGCGCGACTCGAACGCGCAATATTTCTCCCACCCAAAAGGAGCGACTGGCCAATTTGTCATCCACCGTTTATTAAAAAAAAAAAATTTTTTTTTAATTAAATAAATATTTTAGATTTATAAACGGGCACTGTGAGATTCGAACTCACGACTTTTTGTAAAGTAATCGTTTTCAAGACGAACGCCATAAACCAGACTCGACCAAATGCCCTTTTAAATTTTTATTTATTTTCTCCACTTTTAAGTTAATTTAATTTTTTTTCTATTTGACTCCCCCCTCTCTCCTAAGGACTCCTACCCGCAGGATAGGGCGAATAAGTCCTTTAGGATAGGACGAAGTAGTCCTACCCGCAGGATAGGACAGGGATGAGGTAAGGTGTAAATAGGGCTTGTGTAAATTGAAGAACTAGGAATACGATAAGAGACAAGCGGAGTACAGAGTATTTACAACTTAAAAAAAAATAAAAGGAATAACGCAATTCCTTTCTTATATTTAATATATTAATTATGAATTTTAAATTCTTACGAGTAAAGAGACTTGAACTCTTACAATTAATAATTATGAGCACCTAAAACCCACCCGGCTACCAATTTCGGCATACTCGTTTAATATTATATTAAATACTTTTATTTTTCTGCAGCTCCGCGCTACGCACTCCCCCTTTCTCCCCCCCCACTCCTCCTTTACTCCGAAGGAGTAAAGGAGGGAGAAGAGCGGATGGTAAGGGTGCTGGACCGCAGGACTCCTACCGTAGGATAGGACTGCTTCCCTCCTGGATAGGTACGGCTCCCTTACCGCAGGATTGCACCCCCCCCCCCCTACCTATCCTAAAGGACTCCTTCGTCCTATCCTGCGGATAGGGGTCCTTAGGAGAGAGGGAGAAGGACAGGAATGGTAATGGAAGGCAAGAAATCTTTAATAAAGTTTAAATAGTAATCAAGAGTGAGGTGACTCGAACACCTACCAGTGATTTTGGAGATCGCCATACTAACCATTTATACTACACTCTTTTTAATTTACTAAAAAATGTAAGCCTTATCATAGGGGCTGTATGTTTTTAATTAATCCGAAGGATTGTTTAATAATATAAGACAATATAATAAAAAGTACTTACTTTACTGTTTAAATTCTAAAATAATATTTATATACTTAGAAAAATAGTCAGCAATCCGCACTCCGCAATCCGCACTCCGCAGTCCGCAGGTATCCTGCATCCCATATGGAAGAGGGAGAGAGAGGGATGTGTCTTTTTAAATAAAATTTGCCTTGCTACTATTTAATTTAATTTTTTTTACTTAATTTAGTAATATAAGTTCTAATTACTTGTTGTAATGTAAATAAAGGTAAAATATATTTAGAAAAGATATAAACTATAGAAAATAAAATAATGAATGAAAATAATAATTGATTAAAGAAAAAAAATGGTAATAATTGAGGCATGATGTATATTTGATTTTATTATTTGCTCTCTACTCCTTTTTTCTAGAAAATCTAGAACTCTATACGAAGTAAGAAGGGAGAGATTTTGTGTTAAAAGAACCATCTCTGCTTAATTAAGCTTTTATAATTTTTATTATAATATTAATGAGATATTGAGGGTATCTTAAATAATTATTTTTATTTAGAATTTATTACTACTCTTTTAATTTAAAAAAAAAAAAAAAAAAATAATAATAGTTGTAATATATATTAGCAAGTATCCGCAAGGTTAATCCTACACTTACCCTTTCCCTCCTTGACTCTCCCATCCGGGTAGCAGGACCGAAGGCCGAAGTACTGCACCCCTTACTCTCCCTCCTGCGGACTCTCTCCCGTATGGGGCCCTATGGGGGGCGTACGGGGTGCAGGTTAGCGCAGGAGCGAAGGAAGGGGGGTAATATAAATATTAATTATATTTTTTTTTCTTTATTTAAAGGATATGAAGGTTTATCAAAATTAGTTAAAGCTATAGCTCCAGAACCTATTTCTAATACAAATCCTATCGTTAAAACAAAGAAGAATATAATTGCGATAGAGAAACCGAAAGTAGAAACTTGATAAAGAGTAACAGCAATAGGGAATAGTAATAAAATTTCAAGATCGAAAATTAAGAATAACATAGCTACGATGTAAAAATGAATTTGGAATGTAGATCTAGTTTGTCCATAAACAGGGCTAAAACCACATTCATAAGCTGATACTTTAGATTCATCAGGTCTATGTACAGCTAATAAAACATTTAAACCTAATAAGATTAAAGCTAATAATGGTACAAAAATAAATAGAAAAAATAAATTATTCATTAACAATTAAATAAAGATAAAGATAGCAATTGTGTACTATTTAAGATTAAAGATGGTTTAAAAATAAAGAATAATATTGATAAAGTTAAAGTAGAAATTAAAAAACTATGGAAATTACTTAATAATGTATAATTATTTTCTATAGATAAATTAGAGCTTTCTGTTAAACTTGTATCTTCAGATTCTACTTCTGTATGAAGTACTTTAATTATTTTTAAATAATAAGAAGCACTTACTATACTTACTATTATACATAGTATACTCATGAAATAATATCCATTTCCGATAGCAGAATATAATACAAACTGTTTAGAAAAGAATCCAATTAGTGGAGGAATTCCAGCCATAGAAAATAAACAAATTGATAAACTTAAACTTAGTAAAGGATTTAAGAAGAATTGACCTTTTAATTCAGATATATATCTTATATCTTTAATTTGAATTCCTTCTTTACTTTCTTTTCTTCCAAGTGATTGATTAATTATATAACTTAAAGCTATAATAATTAAAAAAACATTTAAATTTGTTATTGAGTATTGAATAATGTAAAATAGAAGAGAGTCTATTGATTGTTCTGTATTTATAGCTATTGCTAATAATATAAATCCAATATGTGAAATTGTACTATAAGCTAATAATCTTTTTATTCGTGTTTGAGCTAATCCTACTACAGTACCTATTATTAAAGATAATAATGAACTTATTAATAATAAATTTTTTAATAAATAAATTGAATTCTCTTGTATTGCATTACCATATACATTTAGTTGATCTATTGTTATAGAATTTAAAGAGCCTATTAAACCTATTTGAGTATGTAATTCTATTAATAAGATTAATATAGATATTTTAGGCATAATAGTTAACCAAATTGTTACTATTGTAGGTGTTTCATCATATACATCTGGACTCCAATTATGTAAAGGTGCTGCAGCAATCTTGAATAAAAAACCTATTATTATTAATATTATACCTAAACTTAACCCTTGTATTATATTATTAAATTCTGATACTGAAATTAACGAATATATTGATTCAAAATTAGTTAAACCAGTATAAGCATATATTAAACCAGACCCTAATAATATTAAACAAGAAGATAAACCTCCTAATAAAAAGTATTTTAAACCTGCTCTTGTTGAAGACTCGGAATCTCTATATAATGTTGCTAATACATATAATCCAAAGGATTGTAATTCTATACTTAAATACATAGAGATTAAATCTGAACTAGATACTAATATACAAGAACCTAAAGTACTGAATAATACTAATAAAGAATAATCTTTACCTTCTTTTGAAATATTTACAATATTAGAAGAGGTACTTAATTCTTTTACTTTGTTATTTAATTTAGAATTTAAACTTGATTTTAAAGGCCAAGCTATTAAAATTAAAGAACCTATTATTAACAAAAATACTTCTATAAACTGAGAAATTACTGTAACTTGAAATAATCCGCTATATATACCTATACCAGATCCAATTGACTGAATGTATAAAGTATTAAATGATAATACTCCTGCGTATACGAAAACTATTGCAGATATTCTTGTAAAATAAACTGAAGATAAATTATTATTAAGTGATGGTAGAGCCTTAGCCACTATTAAAGTTAATATTGATATAAAAATCATAGCTTAGCCTCTTTTAGTTATAAAAATATTTTATAATACTATAGCCCTCTCCCTCTTCTCCCTCTCTCTCCCATCCGGGATGAAGGACTCCTTTAGGAAGGGTTGCAGGATTTCTATCCACCCGCTCCTACTTTAGGTAAGGAGGACTCCTTTAGGAAAGGAGGGAAGCAGGAGCGCAGGAATCCTATGGTCCTACGGTCCTCCCGTAACCTCCCTTACCCAAATAAGGAATAATTTGTTAAGAGATACAATTTAAGGTTGAAATTACTCATCATAATGATAAATTTACTGATATAATAAAAAGTTTTAACCTTTAAAAGCTTTAAAAGAAGAAATAGAGTTGATTATTTATAGTTACTCTTCGTAATTTTTATATTTATTTACTTTATAAACTTCTCCCGCCAGGCGAGTTAAATAACTTTTTATCTTAAAGACTTTAGCATAATGGTTAATGCAGTTCGCTCATAATGGATATTATAAGGGTTCAACTCCCTTAGGTCTTATTTAAAAATTTAAAAAAGTTATCCTTTTTTAAAGAGTCCGAAGGTCCGAAGGTCCGAAGGTCCGAAGGTCCGAAGGTCCGAAGGTCCGAAGGTCCGAAGGTCCGAAGGTCCGAAGGAGGAATTACGGGATATGTATTACAGAATTTAGCATGTTTGAAAATAATTTATAAACTCCTTACCCTTTTTACATTATAGAACTTTCCCCCCCCCTCTTACAGCCTTCGGTTCTGCACCCCCTACCCTCCCTCCATTATCCCATAAGGGGAGGATATGGGAATAAGTTTATTAATTAATACTTAGTCTTTAATTACAAGTAATATAAGCATATTAATAACCTTAATATAGAGTCATTATACGGATCTTTTATGAAAATAATTTAAAACATCTTTAGCTTAATTGGTAAAGCGTTTGTTTTCGAAGCAATTGTTTATTGGTTCAATTCCAATAAGATGTCTTTAAAAAATATTTAAATTAGTTACTAATTTATTAAGATTATTAAGGTTTAAAAGATTAAAAAATAAAAGTTAATTAAAAGAGAAGCTAAGAAAGTTAATTATAATTTTAACTTTGATAAACAAAATTTTTTATAAAAAAATAAAGTTATCCATTTTATTTTTAGCTACCAATATTATATAGTATATAATATATAGGGAAAATATTTATCATTTATATGAATTTAAAATATATAGTTATTATTTAGCATTATAAATTTGCTATTGAATAACATAAGAAACGAACGTATATCTTAATTTTATTTTAAATTTTATCTTTCATTCCTTTGTCCCTCTTCTCCCCTACGGGCCCCGTAGGGGTGCAGGACTCCTTTACTCGTTTAGGAGCGGTCCTGCGGAGCTGCGGACCTGCGGACAGGTATCTAGGTTAAAAGACATATATTTGAGATATAGGAATAAATTAAATTAAATAAAATTTAATATAGAGAAAATCTTCTCTAAAAATAAAACAAATAAGATGAATAATTTAAAAAATTTAAACACAACTAATAATATAATTATTACAAAAAATGAGTATTCAAATATAAATTTAGATAATAGAATTATACCTTTATTTAGTAGTCCTGTCTATTTAAAAGAAAAAAGTTTAAAAAAAAGAAATAAATATAATTTTAATTTATTAAATTCTCAAAAAAAATTAACTTCTAAAGTAATAAGTTTTAAAGAAATTCTATCACTTTTCTTAAAAGGATTTAACGTATATAATCTTAATTTGAATAAATATTTATTACAACATAAAAAATTAGGTTTAATGGAATATTTACTTCTTCAATCCTCCGCTACTATCCTGCAGGTAGGAGGAGTAAATAAAAGTAATGCTGTATCTAAAAGCGAAGTAGCTGAATACTATAATTTAAACCTTCAATTAAATAATTATTTATTTAGTTTAAATAGATTTATGCCTGTTTTAAGATACAGATCTTTGATATATAAAGCTTCACTTTTTTTTCCTAAACAAATATTTAAACCTAAACTTTTTATAGGTACAAGTTACCGTTTAAGTTATTTACAGAAATTTTTTAAAATTATAAGTAAAGATGCTCTATTAAAATATTTAATAAGTAAACCTATAATTCTAGAAAACTCTATAGATTATAATTCTCCTGTCCTTCCTTTAGGAAAGGAGGAGGAATCAAAAATTAAAACTAATAAAAAGAAAAAGAAAAGTATACTACCAGGAACTACGATAAAAGGATCTTTATTAGATTTATATATTAAAAAACATAAAAAAATAAGAAGAACACAAAAAAAATTAATAAAAAATTTTATTAATACAGGAGAAAATTTAATTAAAGATCTAAATTTATTAATAATTAAAAAACAAAATTTAATAAATAATCTTTTAATTAACACAAATAATATAAATAATCAACAACTGACTATTGTAAATCCTTCTACTCCTTCGGATAAATTATTAGGTAATACAAATCAAATTA
Source organism: Termitomyces sp. K1Ag (assembly GCA_017657315.1). Lineage (NCBI taxonomy): Eukaryota > Fungi > Basidiomycota > Agaricomycetes > Agaricales > Lyophyllaceae > Termitomyces > Termitomyces sp. K1Ag. Next base: position 10,789 of record JAGGAR010016277.1, read on the forward strand.
TATCTAATAAAGAATCTATTTTTTCAGCAGTAGAAAAAAAACATTCTGTATATACTAATCCTGTATCTTTATTTTATTACTCTTCAAAAGATACTACAACAAATAATAAAGGAAAGAAGCAAAATAATAATACTACTTCTAATAATTTAATTAATAATAATATAGAGAATAAACCAGTACTTAATCAATATTTAAAAGAAATGAGTATTTATAATATGAGCAGTAAAGGTATATTTATTTATTATTCTAATTTAATAGGATTTAATTTTAATACTGATCTTAATAAATTTT
>JAGGAR010016278.1:0-11024 GCA_017657315.1 Termitomyces sp. K1Ag
GCCCTCAAAGGGGATTGTACCATCCTTTGTTGCGAGACAGGCGTCGGCCTCAAGCCTCTGTACCTCCCCCCGCCTCCAGCCTCCGCGGCTTGCTAATTCTCACTCTCCCGATCCGCTCCATAGGATCATGTTACCCGTCTCTCCCGAGCGCGGGTCGGAGAATCTTAAACCAGTGTCCCTTCACCGCCGACGGGGATCTGTGCCTGCGCTGCAAACGAACGACGGAGAGACATTCGAGTGCGAAGGAGGTAAAGGCCGCGGGAGGTTATTAGTTTGTAGTCATGGCAGAGGTGGAGGTGGGTATGGGCAACGAGGACAGCCCGCGGAATAATGCAGGGTTATACAACAACAGCCCCTCAGCCCGAGGGTGTCGAGGCACCGCTGTACATCGGCAGCAAAGAGGATGTTGCCGTTTGCGAAGACGGAGTTAGTAAGAGACGGCGCGCTTGACAGCGGCGATGTGAATAGGATGCGGAACCCTGGATAGGGTTAGAGAAGATGCCTCCTCTGCTCACAAAGGTGGTGATAGAGACGGCGCGTTTGACAGTGGCAATGTGTACGTAGGCTAAGGATACGAGGTCCTGCGTGGGATTAGAGTGTATGTATGAGCGAAAGGAAAGGACTCACGGTTTTATGCCCCCTCTGTTCGTCATAACAGGTGATAATCTGTGTCCTGTGGGCTCGAGCATAGTTGCGTATTCGACCGTTTTTTCGATCACGGGCAAGACCTAGAGCTTGGCCGTGACGGGGACCAAGAGGCTCTTGTAAAGTGTGTTGACTTGGGGGCCATTTTAGTCTTCATCAAAGGAGGGAAGGAAGGGAACACACACTCATAGTATATCAAATCTCACTCGTCCTGCAGAAACGAGCCGTCATTCCCCCTTCATGCGATATCTTGCTCAACCTGAGGTCGATAACGACTGCATAGCAGTGCGCTTCGACGAGCTCTGCAGATCTGAGAAGAGTATTTGGGTTTGTGCAGAGCTGTACAATCAGTGGGCAATCTCATGGCACATTATCGAGTTGTGAGAAAGAAGCGGTAAAGGTGGGAGTACTAAGTGAACGGCAACCCGGTGATTGTTTCTCCCTGACCGTGGGAACCTGATTCCACATCCGATTTCCCCCAGCACAGAACTGTCTTTGCGTGTCTCCCCTTGCGCTCAGGCCTTTATTCGTGTACAAGTACCCTGCATGCCTTTCATCAGACGATGATAAACATTGCCTAGATGAGGTGACTTATGGACCAGAGACAGACTTGTGTTGTTGTTCTTTGTTTTGTTATGATGACAGACACTGTTTGATCCGCGTCAAGGTCTATCTCTGCATCGTCTTTGCCTCCTGTAACTTGTGTGGGTTGTATGTGCTTTGACAAATAGGCAGCCGATACCATAGACTTTGTCAATCATGACCCGTCTGCGTTCTTTGAGACCTGTCATGACATGTGTATCTACGCAACAGATATCGATCGACTTCTACGTCTGCACCATCTCTTTCCTCTCCAGACACCACCTCAGGCCTCAACACCGAAGGATGCATTCTCTTCCTCGCCTCATAACGCCCCCGCTGATTTATTTGGACTTCCACGCTCTCCACATCAGTTTCAATACCCAAACGTCCACCTTGGCTAGCTTACTGGTCACACCTCACGCCCTACCTTCCAACGCATTGATATTTGGGCCATGGCCCCTACACCTCGCACATCTGGCTCATTCCCCACTTTCAACACTGAGAAAGACTCCCTCGATGTTTACGTCAGTGTAGACTGATGATCTTTGCTTGCCAAAATATGCACGTCTCTCTCGGTGAATATCAATTATTGAATCGGTTCCTTTTCGTGTCCGCATCGTTTCATTGCGTGTCGGGTCACGAATACCAGTTTAACTCTGCCCTGACATGCCTCACCCACCAGTACTTATGCTACGAGTCATCACGCATCAACGTCGATGCCCCTCTCGTGGCAGAGACACCGGAGGTCTCTACTTCTGCACCCCATCATATACCGTTCACACTATCGGCTGCGTCTGCCAAATTCAGATCCACACAGGGTCCATATACGCCAATGACGACCACGCGGGGTATCAGGGGACCGTCCTCATGGAGATAGAAGAATGCACGCAATGTCTCCGTTCATGCTATCGGCTGCGTTCACCAGATTCAGATCCCCACATGGTCCGATTGCGCCCATGAATACGACGCGGGGTATCAGAAAACTGTCCTAATAGATATGGAAGGTGCAGATGGAGGTGCAGATAGGGATGAAAGAGCTCATGAGAGAAAGAGCAGAACAAGGGAACTGGATTAAAAATCAATCTTAATGTATTCTTCGGTACGGGACATTTTCAGAGATATATGCGTACTCTAATATTCTCTATCCCTTCCCCAATCAATGCGGCTGCTTCCATCGATCCTCATGATCAACGTAACCAACGTTCGGTAGTTTAACTCATGGCAGGTCGACACTAACATCCACGGAGGCGAATCGATTACCCTCTACCACCCACGTCCATTTCTCCCTTTTCTTTTGCCGTAGTTCAACATCACCCACACATTCACCCTTAGATCATCGTTGGGACGGCACGGGACTGATATTGAGCCGGCCGAATGCGAATGGGATGTCTCGTCGATGGAACGATTGGGACTGTTCAGACGGTGTAGGTGAGAGCGGGTTGCAGCAGTTGGGCGCGGGGCCGAGGGTTATGGGCAGGGTTGCCAGTGGGTTGGGTGATTTATACGCATGTCTTGCCAATTGCGTGTTCTCTCTATCACCACCACTCACGACATGTATTCTCTAGGTTTTCCTTGTCTTTTTCAGCAGGCTGTGATGGCACTGACTGAGCAATTCAGACACTGGTATGCTTTTGACTGATGCTGGTGGGACCGACAGTGGCTAGGCGTGTACATGGGAGCATCGGGGAGGATTCTGGATTTTTCCAAATTTATCTTGTTGTTATTGTATTCATTCTCCATCCTCACTAATAGTAAGCACATACAGTTCTTCCAGCTCTCGAACGGTAATTGAAAGAGTGATCTGAAACTTAAGCTCGAACTATCCGTACTGCGTTTCGTATTTGTAACACCTGAGGTATGCACTGTGTGTAGTGCACCTGGTGTGGAATATTTATGTACGAATTTTGATTTCATATTCATGGATGAAATGTAACTATTGTAACTTGGAATATTAGCAATAGCGAGCGTGATAAGGAGAAGGGGCAAGGAGGTTACTCAGGTAAATGGAAGGAAAGAGAGGAAGTGAATCAATAAGCATCGATATACATCAAACAGAAGGTCTTGCAGACAGGAGGCAGGTGGCATGGCCATGGCCATGCATGAGTAACTACGCAACATCTTTATTGGCCTGGGCCTCATTGATTGGATGTGCTTAACATCCCAGAAGGCTCCTTCTTTACCAGGCAACAATGATGGACATAGAATCTAGAAAAGGTGTGAGGATAACAACTTAACACAGCATTGGGTCAAGAGATGCGAGTTTTTCTCAAACGCGCACAACATTGACCCTGACATCTTGATCATATGCAAGCTATATCTGTCGAGATCTATTACAAACAACGCCACTGATGCTCCGCTGACAACTTTGAAATCACTAGGGCTTGGGTGTGTAAGAGACATAGGGCATGTAAAAGCAACGCGTGAGAGGAGGGCGGAGATATGACACTAATTTCCTGTGTTCATCATGAACGCAGTGAGAGAAGGTGTACTACTTTGGGATAGGCTAATGGTTGGTGAGAAGGAGGTGCTTGTATTAAGGAGTGCTCACGGTAAAGTCAGAGGAATAAGTAGACCAATTCAAGGAACTAAGAAAGGGACTTTGTCCCTTGATCGTCAAACAATATCATTTGAAATCAGTAACCTTAGAAAGAGATGAATCATACAATCTTGTATCAGGCTAGGTCAATGTCTCATCGTTCGAATCATGTGTGAGTACTTTGATATGCTGGGTTCAGGAAAACTTTCATGGGGGAGCGCGGGGATGCATGCATATGTTTTGGATATTCCTGTCTGAAACAGGTCCTGATGTTTAGTGCTGTGACCATTGGATGGAAACATTACCGTGTTGAACATCATTCTGCCCCCTCTCGATATGTGAAGACAACGCAAACCAACGCCTAGAGATCGGGCGCATCGCCACGGTGAAGGCGTGACTTTCATACAGCAGCAACCCCGGCAGGCCGCAAACTTGAAGCTGCTTCACCTTGGATCCGTTTCAGATGCAGACGCTGAGTTCTCGAAATGATGCGTATATAGGTATTGACCGAAAAAAACTTTTGTGTGGTACCCAGTCGCACAAGTTCTCGTCACACGACACTTGAGCAGAACTTGGACTCATCCGATAACGTGTCACTCTCAAACGACATGAGAGACAGCGTCATTCTTTGGGACAACGATGTAGAGTCATCATATGTCAGGTCTCAGAACCTAGTGGTCTTCTAGTACCTGAAGGACAGAAAATGAGTCCACATTCCATTCGGTGAGAAACTGATACCCGAATGGGTGGCATAACTTGAAGGTGATATTAAGACTGGTAGCAACTCTGAGTCTCCGAAGGAATCTCACGTCAATGTGCTAGATACGTACCACTTTCCAAATTACCAGTATCTCAAGGCTCGCGTGACGGTGGTGTTTAGATCAACTTGTTTAGATGTACTTAGAATGAACCACAACGTGGGCCATTGGATTGTGAAACTTCATTTTGTCTAAAGGATATGGACCGACCGCTCCTATTCATTCTCTAATCACCTGTGCTCTTGTTACTTGTGAGAGTTTCTCCCATTAGATCTACAGTGTCACGCAGACCAAGATGAACCCGAGCTCTTTCTGGTGTCGGAGGTCACTTGCATTGTTTTGGGGATATCCCATGGCCGAGATTTGATGTGGCAGCCACGGAGGAATGTAGTATCTATGGATGGACAAATTGGCGGCAGTCAGTGTCTTTAAGGCTGTGAGGGCTGCTTCTCAATCAATATCTTCACATCAATCGAGCGTAGGGCCTGAAAACAGTACTTGAGGTCACCTGGACGCCTATCATCGTACTCGCAGTCGAATCAAGCATCTCCTTGGACTTCCTAACTCAGATCTGGATAAATCTGATTGCCTAGAATAATATATGTGAGGTGCCTGCCCATCGAGACATGTTCACCAACCCAAGCATGTTTCCTTGGAATGATAGAGTTCAACTTCACATGCCTAGCCGTCTTTGTCTCCCCAGCATTTGTCACCGTTCACTGTCATGGTGAGGTGCGAGCGCTGGAAGCATATCATACGCTGATGAAAATTCCTTGGTGTTAGGAGCATCGGTTTCACTCCTTGACAAGCTCCGAGTCCACTTCCTGGATTGTTTGATGCTACGCTCAACTCGGCAGTTCTCAAGGTTACAACATCTACATCACAATCATGATGAGTAGAGGTAAGATTACATCTTTGGTCGACAAATGTCTATTATTGCATGCACGTTCAGGTATATCTTCGCCTAGTACTAACTCAGGACATTGACCCAACACATTCTAACCATGACTCCTGCTGAACGAGAGATTATTCAAGCCCTTGGAGCTACTCTCCTTGTCAATTTTTATGAGGGTATTGCCATCACCCTCTCTTATGGTATGTACGTCCTATTATACTAGTAGTATTTGTTTATTCAAAACCAGTAAAGGAATCTTGTGTCCTATAGGAATTCTTGCGGTGAAAAACTGGATGGGGTTAGTCTTTGAATTGCTGAATGCAATACCAAACACCCCTTTTGTATTTTACAGAAACTTAGCACGCAGAGGAACGGGATGTATAATGTTGTTTGGGATTCTCGTGGCAACTTGTTTTATGACTGTCGATACTGCGATTTCAGTTCTGCTTGTCCTTTCAGGCATGATACAAAATATCAGCACACCACTTGCCATGAAGCGTATCTCTACTAACAAGCAGCTCCACCCATGGAATGTGGTTGATACAGGGTGCCAGCTGATTCCGGTGGGTTCCTTCTCAGTTCATCGGATGACCCATTGTTACATTTGGCAGCTTCTTACCAATGATGGCCTAATAATTTGGCGAGCATGGGTTATTTTTTCGAAAAGGCGCTGGGCTCTCTGGACCCTGATTATGCTTTGGATCGTGACAGCTGGTGTGTTTTTATTACTCCTTTGTTGTCATTTTTATAGATCTATAAGACCTATCACAGGTACAATACTTAGCACAGTGATTACCGATGCCCAATCCAACCCAGTGTCCAACATTTTAAACACTGTGAGCATGGTGGCAACATTCTTGACCAACTTCATAGCGACTTTGTTTATTGGATACATCCTTTGGCAAGTTATTCAATCAGTTGATGTGTGGATCTCTTCTTTATTTTGAACAGGGGACACTGGAAAGTTACTAAGCCCATCATGCACTTGCAAGGCTTTCAAGGTCAACAAAAAGTCTGGAAGATTTTGCTTTTGCTTGTTGAAAGTGGATTCATTTACTGTCTCATCCAGGTGTGTTTATAGCAACTGTAACTGGCAAGTTCTTGTGCACTAAACTTGAATATAATTAAAAGCTCTTCTTGACAATTGAAGATGTTTGGAGCAATTTGCTTGAAATGTCAATAATGCTGTCAGTGGCTCAGATTGTCATGAGTGTAATTGTGACAATTGGCACCATGTTATCGGCATGTTATTAACCTGGTGTAGTTTCAAGCTGTATCTCACCCTTTTACAGTTGTTCTATCCAGTCATTGTCACACTGGTGATTCAAGGTCCTTCAGTCATGCTAGGGCTCCATAACACTGCAACTTCAACCACTGAGTCACAAGTCAACAGGATTAATATTGGAGCATAGTTGCTATCTATACCACTGGCAATCACTTCTTCACTTGGCAAAGGAATATTTGAATACCACTTGAATCCTTGACTTGTGTGTTTAATTGTTACTCTAATCAGGATAGTTCTCAGAGCTAGAATAGATTGCGGTTTTTCTGTGCAGTGGACTATGTTCCTGCTATGTTAGTAGTGTGTTCTGAGATCTAGAAGATCTAGAATAGATTGAGGGTTTTCTTTTGCAGCCTTTGGTGCATGGGAATGTCTTCAAAAATTGCAGCCATGTGACTGTTGTTGTTGGGCTGTAATGTGTGATTACTAATTGTCTGCATATACAAGTGTCTTCAAAATATGACACCTTGTTATTGTTATTACTACTCATCCATGTATATGACCTCTCTTCATAATGTGAACACTTACAATGACAATTATCAATATATACAGACAATATCATTCATATGTTTTCTGGTAGATATAATTATGAAATATGATATGCACCTCTTGTTTCTTATTGATGTTGCTTTGACTGTTGTTCCCCCCTCTTTTCATGTTAGTTGCTTTTAAACTGCTCAATTCTATCTACCCTGTCTGCTTGTTTGTTGTACAACTTTTGTTAGTGGTAGGTGTCAAAGTTCATGAATTTTGCAAGGCACAAAAAACATATGTGTAATGAAATCTGGTCCCTTGTGATAAATAAGGGTGTGCCTTCCTGGTACATAACACTGTCACCTGGCAATATAAAACACCCAATATGCATATATTATGTGGATAACAAAACGGCATATACACATCCTGTGCTCTATACATTGGACAATGCCTATCATTTAATATCCAAGAATCCCATAGCTGGGGCCGATTTTTTTCACTTCATGGTGATGACTTGGTGTTCCAGTCCAACATCCACACTTGCTACAGTGCTTATGACAGACACAGTGTGAAAAAGGGTAACAAGGAACACAAAGGCTGCCTTGATAATCGGTGGTGCAAGTGCGGAGCAAGGTTTCCATGGCCTTTATTCACTCAAACTGAAGTTGATCCTATGACTGGAGCTTTGAACATGTTTAAACTAGAAGCATGGATCAACACTTTTACAAGCACTTTGACTTATCTTTTCTGTTGCAATACCAATATTACCAGCCTTCACTCAGGTACTGCAATTAAATCTGTATTATTGTACATTACCAAATATGTGACCAAACCTGTTCTTAAAACCTGTATGGCCTTTGAAGCAGTTACTTCCATATTCACCATTGACCAAACACACAGACTTTTTAAATGTGCCTCTTAATCATCAGGAAAAGGCCTGTTCACTTATAACAAAGATTGCTAATGTTCTTAGTGCAAAGTCTGAGATGGGTTCCCCAATGATTTGCATGTATCTCCTTGGTAACCCAGATCATTATACTAATCACATATTTTCAACTTTGTACTGGCCTACCTTTGTGCAAGAAGCTAGGCAACCTTGGTTGAATGAATCTGAGTTGCCCACTGGCACATTAGGTGCACCATCTGATAAAATTGCTATAGCAAAGCATAGAGGTAGAGTAGTAGGCCTTTCACCAGTTTTTGATTATATCTTCAGGGGACCAGAGCTCGAAGCAATGACACTATATGAATGGTCCTCAAGGTGCAAACATGTAAAGCTGAACTTATGTGTGCAAAATCTGTTAGTTGAGGAGGCTGATCAAGATGACTCTGATGAACCACCCATGGCAGGTGCCATGCACCTGCCATAGTTATATGCTTTTCAAAAGGCCATCTGCTTACAGACACTCATGCTGCTTATGTCTATCCTGCACACTGTAAAAGAGTACCCAATCTCATTGGTGGTTCATTACCACAGAAAGATCAAGGGGACAGAGAATACTACTGCTCAACTATGTTAACCCTGTTTAACCCATGGCATACTGGACATGATCTGAAGGCTAATGGAGATATGTGGGATTCAGCTTTCTTGTCCACAAACTTCAACAAGTACCAGCTTACCCTCATGAAAAACATGAACATTCAATATGAATGCTTAGATGCTGTGGATGACTTTTACACACAACCTGAATGTGGAGGTATCAGAATACCTGGTATAGTGCCTACAAAACATGAGGTCAATGATATGATGGAGCAAGATGAGCTAGAGGGATTTGAGGACTTAGAAGAGCTGGACTTTGCAATTGATGATATGGTATGCACAGTACTGGGTGCTCAAGTGATGAGCTAATATGGAAATAATGACCTCAGCTATGACAAACCTGGGTTGAAAAGAGCCTCTTATGGGTCAAGTATTCCCTCAAACAAAAAGCATCACCCCCATAGAATCTGATTACCATCTACATACTAGAAAGTGCTTGTCAATGCAAAAAGAGATGAGATTTTGAAGGAGCGCACTGCCAAATTGCCCTCATCTGAATCTCTCAAATTGCATAATGTTGGGCCTCATGTTCCTGGAACAGTGGACACAATTATCTCAAAAAATGCTATGTAAATACTCAATAGAAACCAACAATCACTGAAATATCCACCGATTTCAATCTAAATAAGGAACAGATGAGAGCTTTCTGTGTAGTTGCAAACCATGCAGCTACTTACCTTCCTGAGCAGCTCAAAATGTACATGAGGGGCATAGGAGGGACAGGTATAATACAAGTGCTTAGAAGCCTCATCAAATACTTCGCAGCCAGAGAGGAATTTCACAGCCTCACAGTTATTGTGCCTACAGGTACAGCAGCATCGCTCATAGGTGGATCAACTTCTCACTCATTGTTTGGCATCAATGCTATGACTACAATATCAAACAAGCAACTAGCTCAAATTAAACATGGCTACTTGGTGTAGAATATGTTTTCTTTGATGAAGTCTATGCTATCTTGTTGGGATCTGTACAAAATTTCAGCCAGACTTGCACAGATATTTGGTCAACTTGATATTCTATTTGGTGGTATGAATATGGTTTTTGCCAGTGACTTTGTACAGTTGCCACCATTTGCTGGACATGAAGGTGTGGCCCTATATAGCAGAAGCATAAGAGCCTCAACAACTGACTTGAAGGAATAAGAAGCTGCTATTGGGAAGGCAATTTGGCACCAAGTAACTACTGTGATAATACTGAGGAAAAACATGATGGCAGCAAAATCAATCTCCTGAAGACAAGGCATTGCACACAGCTCTTGAGAACATGCAATATAGAGCTTGTACTAAGGCTGATGTTAAATTTTCAAGAAGCAAATCTCTTAAGACTTCCACTACTTGCCCTTCCATAACTGAAGAACAATTTTGAAACATCTCTATCATGACAGCACAGAATGCAGATAAAGATGCTATCAATACAATAGGAAGTGGTAGATTCTCCACAGAAAGTGGGCAACCACTTGTGCATTTCTATAGTGAAGACACTCCATCAACTAAAGATGATGACAGATATGATATTTCTATGAAATATGCTCAAACTGAAAAAACAAAGCACTTTCTTCTTGCCATTCAACATGATTGATGGGAGCAACTGCCTTGTGCACTGTTCAAGTACTGGAACAGTTGTCATTATGTGTTGGACTTTCTGTGATAATAAAAAACAATTCTGCTACTGAGCTCTGTATCACAAATGGACAAGAAGGATACATATATAGCTGAAGTACTTGTGTTGGATCCTATGGGCAGAATATGTTAGATACATTATTTGTACTACTTGACAACCCACCTAAAACCATTAAGATATATGGGATTCCTGATAGTGTTGTACTGATTAGTCAAATGAAGGTCCATCTTCAATATCAGTTACCAAACAATGTTGAAGTATCCTTGTCTTGCTTGCAAATAGAGGTCCTTGTTAATTATGTAATGACAGACTATGCTAGCCAAGGAAAGACACAACCCAATAACCTAGTGGACCTATCTAAATGTCAGTCACATCAAGCATACTACACTGCTTTATCCCATAGTACAACCACAGCTGGCACTTTGATAATCCAGGGGTTTGATTAGAATAAGATACAAGACCAAGTGAGTGGCACTTTGCAAAAGGAATTTTGTGAATTAGAATTGCTGGATGAAATCACCAAGTTATGATACCATGGTCAGCTCCCTGCAGGCTTCCACGATGGAAATGATTAGTACTCATATTCCCCCTTTGCCTACTAACCCACTCTGTGAGGCTGGAGAGCTAAGAGTCGGGCATGAGGGCCTCATCTAGCTGAGGAGTAAGAATAAATTGAGAGAAGAGAGGGGGAG
>JAGGAR010016279.1:0-10993 GCA_017657315.1 Termitomyces sp. K1Ag
CCCCCAAACTAATGTGCTGTAATGCTTATGCATCACCTTCCTGATACCTTCTGCGCTCTTCCCAGTTAGGCCCTGCCGGCGCCCTTCCCAGTTAGACCCTACCATGTGCCCTGTGTCAGGGGTTTCAACCATCAATAGGCCAAGAAAACTTTGAATCTTGGCAGCAAAACCTCATATGTTTTCCTCAACTCATATGTTTTTCTAAACTTGTATGTTTTCCTAATAAACTCATATATTTTCCTAGAATGATTTGAAAATGGAAATCCTTCTATCATGATATACTCAGAACAACTGAGTAAGCTACATTCAGATTTTTCATTGAAAGTGAAGGGAATGTTTCATTATAAAGATATAACTACAGATGTGTTGTGACATTGTGATGAACTAGCGATGTCTGGCTAGCAATATGTGCTTGTAACCTTATAAGCATAGCAGGCACACCACACCATAATGAGGCAAAGTTCACATGCAAGGCCATGTACAATGCTGCTTGACGCAATGCATATGCTTTCAAGCCTTTGTGCTGAATGAGTGTGAGGTTCTCTGCATAATATTCTGCCTTGTTGATCCAGCACTGTTGTTGATATAAGAAGTACCTTAAGACTCGTTGCATTTCTTCTGTTAGCAGTTCCACCTCCTCCGAGAAACGCATCACTGAGAGCAAGAGTTGGGCAAGGCTATTAAGGCATGCGTGGGGTAAGAATATTCATCCGCATCCAATAAGGTTAAGCTTACATGCCCTAATTGTAGCAACTAGACAAGTATCTGGACAAAGTCTTGAGCCGCTCTTGGATGCGTCTTCCTCAATTGGTAGAGATATACTCGGACATGTGTTATGAAGAAAAGATTGGGTCTGTTGTAACTGCACGACTTCCCAAAGGCGCAATGAACATAGAGCGCTTGTTGCTTGTCAAGGCTGTGACAAAAGAGCTCTGGCAAGCAGAAGGCCCTGAAATGGTAGAATGTGTTTGCACTCGCTTTGCTGAACTCAAACAGCAGAAGGAGGAGAAGAAGAACGCACCTCTTGAGTATCCGACACCGGAACAGATTGCAGAGTACGTGTTCACTTTCATTTCACCCACCTACATACTAAGGCTATTGGTAATAGAAATCTTGAGAATTCACCATCATATATGGGCCGTTTCCTCAAATGGCTCCATGTGACCACAGGATGGAACTTTTCCTGTCTTATAGGTGGTCCAGATCCTTCCCTTGCAGGCAAGATACGTGTTGCTAGGTCAGAAAGCAATGAGATATAATTACACATGGTCTGACTGACCATCGACAGTTGGCATGTGGGTGAGACCCCAGCTGGCAAAGACTTTGTGCATTCCTACTACGGTTTTTCTACTAATGTTATGGGACTGTATGGCGAGGTTCTTGGACAAGGCATTTTGTGAGTACTTCTACTTTGCAAGAGACTTTGGCCTTACTGTGTTTCCAGCAAAATCTGTATGCGAATCCTGTGCCGCTGGCTTGGGGAAGGATGATAGCGGTTTCCAAAAAAGTCTTGCCGCTACATCAGATGGTGAGATTGCGAGTACTGAGGGTAAGAAGACGTGCAGCAAGCCAAAGGGAGAGAGCAAGAAGACAACAACCAAAAAGACAACACACGCAGATGATGGGGTGGAAAAGTCTTTTGCCAATCCTGCCGAGCCTTTTTCAAGTACATGATGCATAACTTCTTGTGTGACTTGTCTTACTTAGACTTGATTCAGTGAAGTCACCGATGCCATCAGCAAATGACAACCCTCCATCCATTAGCAACGTTCCTTCGCACACACCATCTATGACATCTGGTAAGTAATGCATCATTCAGTCTAGTTTGGGCATGACTAACATTTTGACAGAACCTCCAAAGACTAATGCATTTTCAGAAGGTGGTAACATCGGCAGTAAGCGATGCATCACTGTCTTTTTACTGACATCCGTAGACTTATGTTTGATCACTTAGGTAATGCGATACCCCAAGACATTATTCTGCCACATGTTCCTGTTCAATCATCTAATAGTAACCGTAAGTAATGCATTTTGTGGGGCAAAACACCTATTGATGCAGCTCCATATAGCCTCCTTGAATTCTTGGAACAGGTTTGATGCAGGAAGCTTGCTCTCAACACTTTATGGCTCAAACAACATACATACAGCTGACAATTACCAGCCATGCGACAACTCAAGCACTGGTGATTATGACTTTGGTCTGGGTTTCCTTTTTGATGCTGGTCTAGTACCTCCTGTTGCCAACTCAGGCAAATCAGATATCTCTCCTCAGCCTCAGTCATGGAATTCGGATCCATTTAATTTTTTGTTCACAAACTCCCTTTTTACGAATCCTGGCAGCTTCTCATCCGGCGTCGTCTCCCTTTCTACCGGATTAATGGGGTCAGCCATATCCATGGCCAGCACTGCCACAGCCACACCCATGGACCAATCTTCCAAATCCATTGCCATGCCGACTGTGCCCACGATCTCTGAACTTGCTGCCATCACAAATAGTCTGCTTGAAGCACCACAGATTCTGCCGCTACTCTAGTACCTCCCATACCTGCGCACCCATCATTGTCAGCATCCCAGATGCCAAACACCTCATGAAGCGGGAGAACCATCATTCTGTCGACCTGTGCTGATAAGCTCAATGAGATTGGCAGTGCTTCAAAACTCTTGAAAGTTGCTGATGGGAAAGAAAACGTCGAATCTGGGTCTATCCAACGTCCTGATTGGATGAATGCTGCCCATGCCCATTTTGTAACATGAGATCTTGGTGTCAAATGGCATTGCTGTGTGGTTACCTGGGAGCAATTTGAAACAGCATTGAAGTTTCATTGCAGCAAGGTAGATGTTTTCTTCATTTGAGAATCTATTCCTTGGCTTACATGCTTCCTTAGGGCTTACCAAATGCCAAACAACGTTCTGAAGAGTGGAACAAGTGGACAACAAAATCCCACCGCACCTATAATGATACTCCTGTCATTCAAGATCCAATGGAATTCGGTTTGGCGACTGTCAAGTGGTGGAAGGGGATTCAGCCGGCCATTCACCAGGCTATCTTGAACATCATGCTTATCGCTATTGCTGATTGTCCCCTTAGTAACGAAGACATTTGGGTTCTGCTCTGTAAAGGCAGCCCTAATGGAATGCTAATTGTGATGACCCTTCTAGCGTAGTGGGAGCAGCATGCTGAGTCAAGTAATCAGTGGCAAGAAGACTCCTGGTCCCTTTGGAAGGAGTGCGTGAATGATATTCAAGCCTGCTTGGAGACGTCGACCAGCACTGCTGCCACCCAATCCACCCGTGGTCACAAGCGTGTTCTGCCTGCTGACAATTGTCCTGCCACGAAAGCAAAGCGGTATGTTCTAATTCAGCTCCTTCTCTGACCGTTCTAATGTCCATTGAAGTGTCAAAGGTGTCTGATCGTCTGTTCCTTTATGTTTTATTTATTTTATATTTTTGGTATTTTGTTTGTTTTTTTAAGTGTTTTCCTTATTTAATCTTGCTGTCCGAGCATCTTGAGATCTTGCTGCATCTGGTTTTGTAGTTCCTATCTTGTTGTAATCTTGATCACTCTACAATAACATCTGTTTAATGTGTAATTCTGGCTGATTCTCAAGATACGGAAGTCATATCAAAGAGATCTGGACCTACAACAAAGATAGATTGCCGGTCCAGACCTGTCATAGACTAAAATAGCGCCACCTATTAAAGGTGTCAAAAATAGATGTCTGCGTGCCTCCAACCTAAAGAAGGAAGTGGGTGGTGTGCTGCCATGCACTACTGATGCATTACAATCTTGAGCCTGTTCAAGCCTCAATAATGCATCAGTGTGCATCACATTCTTGAGCGTGTTCAAGAGGGCCATGCATCAATGATGCATCACACTCTTGAGCGTGTTCAAGAAGGCCATGCATCAATGATGCATCACACTCTCGAGCATGTTCTGGAGGGCCATGCATCACTAATGCATCATACCACTTGAGCCTAGGTAGCACTACTAAAGTGAGCAATGCATTACAATGCGCACCTGATATAACTGATGCATCACAAATCTTTACAGAAGAAAATGCATTATGTACCATGTCTAATTAGACCGTATAATGCATCATTATGGCTGCATGGGCTGACTCAGATACTTAACCAGCTCATGCAGTCGGTGCTGCAGCTGGACTTGACTTACTTCCCTGGTTGCCAGTTTGTCCTAGCACCTGAAATCCTGAAAATTTGAATCCTTTTGACCATACACGCTCTGAACCCTCCTTTCAAGCACCTCACATACCTCCTAGATCCCTACACCCCAAAGATGATCTAACCCAATCAACAGTGCCCTACTTCCATCGACTTGATCATCGTACACGTCCGGTTGCCTGTTCGACTCTGATACTATGTATGACTTCATAAGAACATTGTACATTGCTTTTTATTCAATCAACCATACCCATGTCTGATCTAATCCTAACAACCCAGGTCTTACCACTACAGGTCTCGTGTACCTGCATACCTGACCTTCTTGCCATGCTGTGAGTGGGACATGAAGCTTTAAAATTTAACCACCCACATCATGTATTCTCAAGAACCTGAATACCCAACCCGCTCATTCTCTCATTCAGTGCTCACAAGCAGCTGGGCGTGAGTTATTTGCCTGGTTTGTGCCTGGTTGCCAGTTCAATCCTAGCCCCAGGAATCGGGAGAAAGCTGCAAATATTTTTGACCATACACACCAAACCTCCTCCATTCACGCACCTCACATACCTCCTAGATGCCTAATTATGAGGACATAAGACAAGTTATTCGTAGCTGGACTGCCCATCTGTTTTGCTTCATTTTTTGTCTCTGTAATAGAGTTTTCTCACCTTCTCATTGGCTGAAAACCCCTCAAAAACCCTTATTTGAACATAAAGAGTGCAACAGCAGGTTAGTGCTTGCTAAACCTCTCATTTACTGGATATCCATGTACACTTGGTGTACACTCCTTTTCTTTCTCGTCATACAAACATCTACTGTTCCCAGTTGTTATGGTACCTGCAAAATTCATTCTTGCACTCAAGACCCGTCAAACACACAATGTGTGATCTTCCCAAGTTTGTATAGTCCTTTAACTCACCCCATTTGATGATGTTAACCAGTAACCCTCCTTTGTATGCTTCCACATTCCCAACCGCACGGTGCCTCTCTCTTTTCATTTAAATCTTTCAGGGTCAGCAAGCACATATTTACCTCTTTGTGTGCTTCTTTCATTGCCCTCTCCTTGGGATCTATAGGAGTTATGGTGACTCCCTGGCTGGTGAGGTTGGGATAGAACAAATAAAGCTTTCCTCTCTGCTGTAATTATGTTTGCTTTGATTGGCCATGTGATGTCCAGAATGGTTACAAGAGTATTTCTTGAGCCCATTTTGGTGACCTTGATCACTTTATCCCCTGTCAAGCACGCATTATATTTTGTGACCATGTCTCGGTGCCATTGGTCCTGAATTCCTGGTTGGATGTGATATCCCTCATTCTCCAGATATCCTAACATCCTTCAGATTGGGCTCATGGAACTATTACATTTAAGTTCTTCAAATTCCAATGTTGAGTGGACTTTGGCAACATCACTGCAAGTGCTACAGTCTCACAAATGGTACTGCTGCAGTCATCCTAGATCTTCTGTGATTGCTCTTCTTCCATGCGCTGGCCATGTACAACTTGAAATTACTCATTAATGAAGAGCACCACCCACCTGTGGTAAGAGCAGAGTTGCCCTGGGTATGTAGATGCAGCTTGCATAGAGGAGAGGACAAGGTTCCCTTCATGCAATGGGAAGATCCAGATAGTATACTGGCAAGTGTGGTTGCTTCAGGTCAGAGGCATGGTCGCTATGCTCACAACACAGTAAATTGGGATAGGTCAGTCGAGCATTGATCCAGTGTGGGTTGACTGACTCACAATTTAAAGGGATCTCAAAGACAGAGATGTCATGACCATGGGGTTCAGCCTAGAGGCCACTGAAGGAGTTGACAGATGGTTTGTAACATAGGTTATGGAAAGCATATATGTTGAGGAAAAAGGATGCGGTCGTTGGTGCCTGCCAAAAGTGGAAGAGATGATTATGAAGATGGATAAGTTGAGCAAATAGATGAGCAGAAGACCATAGTACAAAAACTCACTGTGTTGTGGAAGGAAACTTGATGAAAGCCTATACTTAGTTATCATACATGTGCATGAGGGATGGAAATTAATACAAATCTTATCTTTCCATCAGTGGGTATCTACCTTACATCCGATGCATGCCAGGGTACCAAGTCCACACACATTACCTAAGGATTCTTTGATCGGCAATCACCGACAATCGCTTCTTGCCCTGATTTGGAATGTCTCTGTGTCTTTGCCAATTTGGCTGTATTTTCAGCGAGTTTTGGTATTTACAGCTTCCTACGTCCCACCTATGCTATTGTCTAGATCCTGATATACATAAAATCAGACAGAAAAGGTGAGCTCTTGTTACATTCTGCCTTGAAGACAGGGGCCATTAATAATAGAGGGAATATTCAAGATATGTATCACAAAGTCAACAAGTGATATAGATGAATAGCAAATGTTACTATTCAATGGTAAATTTGTAGAGTGGATTGCTAGTGGTTAGTTTATCTGTCCGTTGCTTCTATGTCAAGCCATAGTTGTGCAGGCAATTTTTCTTTTGCAGATCTAGAGTCTCCTTGTATGACCACTATCAAGTCCAAAGTTTGGAATATTCATAAGCTTGCTTTTTCTCTGCAATAGAAACAAAAGTGTTGATATCTTGAGTATCAAGTCAATTTGAGTGAAATGTGAGTTATTGACTGGGAAAGGAAACATCACACTTATATTGACACTGAGAATGAAAAACTATATACAGGACTGTATATGTATGGAATACATAGGTTATAACTCCCTGCATTTCTACAAGTTCCATTTTGTCGCTCGAAAACCTAGATATTGGATTTGGAGATCTCGGTGCAGCTGATGGCAATCAAAAGAAGCTGCTTAATAATGTGTGCAGACTGGGTACCCTGCATGCCATGCACACCATCATGATCGGGCCCTCCCTTCCCCAAGTAAACAAGTACAAATGATGAACCCTGCATGCCATGCACACCATCATGATCGGGCCCTCCCTTCCCCAAGTAAACAAGTACAAATGATGAAACAGACGACAGACAGAGACCTATAAAAATGAACAATGTTATACGGATGAAAGTGCAAGCCCCAGGGTGTTGCAAAACTGCCTCTGATGTTCTCCCGTCTCTTCGCCTCGCCTCTTCTATGGCCCGCACTAAGTGCAGTATTACCTCCCCGTTACGTTGGCTTGATAATCAGTGTCACCTTGGCATCGTACATTCTAGGGGCTATCGTCGACTATTCACGTCCAAAAACGGCCATTTTACGCTTTGCAAACCGTCTTCGTGATATTTCAGACAGATTCTACGATATCGAGCACACCTGTAATGTGGATGATGTTCACAAGATCAGAGTGTCGCTTAACAAGTGGGTATCGGTGGCATTTGTTCGAGAGATTACGGCTAACCTGTGCATCCAGCTTGAGATTTCGTATACTCGAATTTCGCGAGCAGACTTTCCAAGCGTCGACTACGTGGAAGGAAATTCGTCTTTTCCTTGCCGGTCACATATTTCATGCCCGGGGAATCATGAAGGAAATTGAAGTGCTGGACACGCAAATTGAGGTGATCTGATTCGCACTCTACCTGATATAACATTGACAAGATGACTAGTTGGTGAAGATACATGAGGAAAAACGCCAAATTGGAATGGACTGGGGAGCACGTTAGCCTTCACGTCGGTCATAGTACAAGATTTACCGCTGCGTTGTTTGCATGAATAGACCATTCTACTGCCCATATGCATACCCTATAGTTCGTTCCGTTCATATCCGGCTTGTTGTTGTTAGGTAGCCTGCCAAAATTCACAAGGTTCAAGACTCCGCGCTTTCAAAGTGCAAATAGCTTACTTGATAATCGGTGGCTAGTCTTCGACAGAAAGGTTAAGTTTCTAGGATCAGTTTCCCCACATATCTCTTCCTGGATGGCCCAAACGCATTCCGATAGATGTAGAAACCATCAATCTGACGTGCGCCTATACGTAACTTATCCAAACTTACCCATTCACAGGTCAAGTTTCTCGTTCGATGAATGCGAAAATGACAAGCTGATTCAGTGCCCACAATACCGTCATATTCCTTTGGTCCCCGATTCTGACGATCACGGGATTACTTTCACAGCAAGTGATGATAGTAATACCGATTTCGTGTTGTCATGCGGAACATCGGATCGTGGATTGTGAGAATAAACCGGATCAAAAGTGAGTGAGCTCCGTTCCGAAGTTCATCCGAGTCCAAGTTACTATGTAGTACGATAGCAAGCAGGTGGCATGTTTCGATCAAAGCGCGGTAAAGCCCTCTGTCCTTTCAGCAGCTTACAAAGATTCTTTACTGCTGCTTATCGAGAATAGGCACAGATATCGGCGATATTCATCCAGGACGGAGATAAGATTGGCCCAAAGGTCTGTTCTCATCGACGCCGATTCGACGGATGCTGATGGCGTTTTTCTGTGATATGACAAAGTTCTGTGACATCAAGACGAGGTCCAACGTTGGACCGGTGATCCACAAGGACGTGATCACTTTGCGTTTCAGCAGATGATGATAAAAAGACAGACACTAGTGGAAGCTGGAGTCGTGTATTTGCCTCGAGCTCGGGGGTTATCACAAGCTTAGTCCTTGACGATCGTGGTCGGATGCACATTGAAGGCGAGTTCCCATCATGCGTGACCGCCAATGCGATCTCGGAACTCACATGAAGATCGAACGTCACACTTGCAATGTACATGAGGAACATGCAAAGCTTCAGAACGCACAAATTGTCGTCGGAACACCTGGACAAATTTATGACATATTGAAGCGCTGAGCGATTAATTCAGACAAGGTCAAACTCCTGTGCATCGATGAGGCGGATGATATTCTATCTCGTAGCTTCAGGGATCACCTCTACGATGGTGGGTCGCTTGTCATAAGCATGTCATGCTTATCTGACCTCATCCCTTGAGATAGTGCTTTATTTTCTGCTGCAGGAATTGCAGGTAGCCCTTTCCTCCGGAGCGATGCCAGCAGACGTCCTGGAGGTCAACCAGAAACTCATGTGCAGTCCTATCCGGATTCTCCGAGTCAAGAAGAACAAGGCATCGCTCGAGGATATCAAGCAATATTATATTGCTATTGAGCGGGAAGGGTAGAGGCTAGACACTGTCTGCGATTTGTTTGACAATTTGGCTATTGCGCAAGTCATTATATTCTGTAACAAGAGGAGAAAGGTTGACTGGCTCAACGAGAAAATGCATGCACGCGACTATACGTTGTCTGTTCTGGTGCCCGTCTCTTTCTTCAACTCGTGTATTTGGTGCTCATCACACTGATGTACCATAGTATGCTGATATGGATCAGAAACGCCGTGAAGCATGATAAAGGAGTTTCAAGAGGGATCTTCTCGAATATTGATAACAACAGATGTCCTCGCCCGCCGACTGAATGTTCGAGGGGCTCACTGGGCTCTCTGCCGGTAATTAATTATGATCTCCCCGCTAACAAGGAAAAATACATTTACCGGCTTGACCGACGCATCCACGGGGGGAGTGTTATTGCAATTAACTTTGTCACAACGGACGACGTGTGGACCCTGCGGGATATTGAGCGTGAGTTTTCCTCACGACAGTCTCTAGTCACCGACCCGGAGCTGATATATTTGTGCTTCAGAGTTCTATAATACTGAAATTAACAAAATGCTATTGAATGTCGCGTGCGTTGAGACCGCAGCTCAACAGCCATGCCATTCTGACTTGCAATACTGATGTGCTTTTACGTCAGGGACCTTCTCTAGTTACAAGGCGATTAAACTGGTACATGTTTTCCACGGCTGATCTGTAGGTGGTGCTTATTTTGGTCATCTGTGCCGGTCAACCAACTATCATGGCGAGCATTCGGCTTTTCTTATGTCTTCTGTTCTACCGTAATTGGATGATTGAGTGTACATCGGTGAGAGTATTGCCCCAAAAGCTACCCCCATTAAAGATGATGTAGGTGTATCGAGCATCCATCCTAGCCCCATCAAAGATGATGTGGGTGTATCGAGCATCCATCTGGCATATCATTCGAGTAGCATGTGTACGCAGCCTCGGTGGAGAATATATAGTAAGCTTCGATGCGGGATCATTGATAGATCATTCAATAGCATCATAGTATCGTGCTCGGAAAGCCCTTTGGGGAACAGCCGCCTCACCATGCACCTCGTTTTCGACGACACAGCTTTCATTCGTCTGTTGTATTTCCCTTCGCTGCAGGCGTGTCCAATTGTTCGTGACCATAATGGTCCGGCTATGATTATGAGTTCTTGTTGACTGATTTAGGCTGGATCCTGTTTGCTCCGCCACCCAAGTAACTGCCACTTGCTGTCCCTGCATTACTCCAATCTCCCTTGGTGCCTTTTAGGTACTTCTCCCATATCCATCTTTCTCATCCGTCAGTCAACTTCCGTTTCTCATACCCAGCCCCTCAGTGTGGCGCTTACGTCCTGTCATATCATTCAGCCATTTGCTTCCGTTCCAGAATGCGCTTACTCGTACGCGTAGTTACCTGCATTAGCCCTATCCCCCCTGTACCTTTTAAATGCTCCTTCCCTTGTGCTGGTTTGAATTCGTCTTTTATCCTCGCGTAGCTTTGCCAACTAGACTGGGCTTCGGTTGTGAACATATACGCCTAATGATTCGTGACCTTACTTTAATTCGCGTTCCCAACGCTTGAAGTTCTTTTGTCAAGGATACGGCATGGATGAAGTGGCCCATGACGAACAAGCGAAGTTCGCCCCATGTAGATGATACCGAGATTGTCAGTTCATGGAAGGTTAGGATACGAAATTGCAAGCTGGATGTACAGATTAGTTATTGCATATGCTGAGACATGAGAACAAAGGTTACACTC
>JAGGAR010016280.1:0-10966 GCA_017657315.1 Termitomyces sp. K1Ag
TTGCTGACATTTTGGCAAAAAGTCAATATTATATCCATCTTGAAGCTCTCGCTTCTGGGAATCTGCTGGTGCTCCCTGTTTCACACACAAGTCACTCCCTAACCACTTTCACCCTGTAGTGTTGTGTTTTTTGGTGGGTTTCTTCCTGACAGACACACACACTTACACATATAGGTGGTTTCCGACTTCATCACCATTGTGCTTGTTTGTTGACAGAATCATATTGCAGCATGAGTACATCTGCATCATATGTTGAGGCTATGTCTATGAACAACAACATAATTTCTTTTCTTGATCTTCATAACTACAATGCTGCTGTGAAGTACCTTTTTCATACATGTCTAGCATTAGTCAAGAACAATCCAGACCTCAGCCTCGGTTCACCAGAATCGTTCACATGTTTGTTGCATAGAAACCGGGCTTTATTCAAGAGTGTAAAAAATGCAAGAACACCACAAAAGCTAAGTGAAATTTGGCAAAGATGCATGAGTATGGCAAGCCCCATCGTACCCAGTATCACACTATCAACACTACTACATAGGACTTGCTTGTCAAGTCGACCTCTTCTTGTCCCATCATGAACAGGTTCCTCTCATCCTCGACCAAATTGCTCTCAAAATAATTGACCTGGTTAGTGGGAAAGAAGAAATTGTATCATGGACACTGGATGAGAGTTATCCAGAAAGCATGTTTGACATCAGGCAATTAGACTTGAAATCTCTGCTTGAGGAGGAAAGAGTGCCTTCAATGCTTTTCTATGAGCTAGGTAGCTTCCAAAGTGATCCAGATTTGAACAAATGTGTCACAAGGCTGTTTCAGAAGGAGGAGAACACATTTGTAATGTCTAAACCTCTGAAGTATGACAAGACTGAGTCCATGCCTGCAGGTTTTTGGTTAACACATCAGCAACTGGGAAGACACAACTGTTATATGAGGGCCTCCGTCAGAACTGGGGGTTCTACATTACTGCTCATGCTGATGCAGGGGAGGCTTGCACACTTCAATTAACATTAAGTGGTCACCTTGATCGTGAGAGGAAACTTGTGAAGTACCTTCCTCAAGCTTCTGCCCTAGGGCTTGACACCATGTTGATCAAGAATTGGGAGATTGTATTTTGCCGATTATCAGCTGTCCTTCTTGCACATCTATACATCTTCAGAGCCTTTTTAATGGCAGTTCGCACCCAAATGGGTACAATAGACAAGGTTCAAAAACATCGGTGTCTTCTTGCTTAGTTATATAGTCCTCTTCTAGACATAAAAGACCCTCATGAGGAACTTTTATGTGCAATTGAATTGGAGCCACTCACTTTTATAGACATGCAGTTGGCTCTTGTTCTAACTGACATTAAAAACCTATTATCTGAATCTGGGATTACAGATGGGCTTTTCTTTGCCATTGATGAGGCAAACATGACCATACAAGAAATCTGGTTCTCATGTGATGGTGATACTGGACCTTATCCTACTTTAGAGGAAATCATCTGGACATGAAGGCCTGACTTGCCTCACTTGAGGAATTACCCATCACTTTTGTCATTGCAGGTACCAAAATTCCTCATCAATATTTCCCTAGTACATCTCAGGAATGATCCTTGTGGAGATGGACTTCGTACATGGGTGCTTTTGATGATCCAGAAACTCAAAAGAAGTATATTCTTCCTTTTCTGCCACCCTCTTTTGCAGGGTCAACACAAGGACAAGCTCTACTTTACCAATTATCCATGACTGTATCCCTAGGCACTGTTTGACAGCTTCCTATGTTGTCATGTTGTTGCAGAATAAGTTAGTACATCCCCATGGTGTTCTAGACCAGTGGATCGAGGGTCTCACTGGGTTCGCTGCATTTGATGCAGAGGAGTATACTACTGAAGAGGGGCCATGCACAATTCTCCCCTTTTTCAACAACATTGGAGTGCTTGTTGAAGGCAAGAACTTTTTTATCAAGTTGTCTTGATTTCTTTATGGACAGATTGTCCTCTTGTATGGTCAACCACACATGAGGTTATCATGGCATACATTATCATCGGAAAGCACCCACCATGCTTTGATATCAACAAAGTTGATATTGTGAACTTGGGCATTAGGTGAATTCAAGGACAAGGAGATGTCAGAGATATCTTTGGATCAACCCAGACCAACCATTGCCACTGCCATCTGGCTCTCAAAGGCATTGCATTTCAGAGAAGAGCCATGGTCATTGACTTTGTTGAAAGATTTTTGTTCGTCCTTTCAGGGTCAATGGCTCAATGGTGACACCTATGCATCTGCAAGCTCTATCACCTTGTACCTTGCACATGCATTCAAGAATGAAGGAGACCATCTATTATCTGAGATTTTCATTGTCCCATCTGCTCCTGCATGGTTGGTTATGAACTAAAAGGCTTCTACCCAACTAGTTGTACTGCAGAGGGATGATCATAATGTCATTAAGGAATTCATTGTCACCCCATCTGCCCTTCATCCTGAGGCTCCTCCTCTTGGCTATGCAGCATCTACTGTGAATGATGTTGTCACCTGGTTGTGCAGCAGACTTGATCTTCATGCTATGATGTTGTGGGGATTATTTGTGGGTTCTCCTTCACACTGCAGGCCAAGGTTCAACAATGCCACTCAATGCAGATGATCTATATCCAGAATTTGAGCAACTCTCTGTAGAAAATCTGTTCCCTAATGATGAAGTGTGTTTCATTTCCCTCTTTCATGTTACTGAAGCCCAATCTCATAGATAAATGATTTTACAGAGTGGGACTGAGCTTCCTGAAAATCTTTTGGATGCTTTAAAGGTGCTTCCAAATAGCCCTACTGGTCAGCTTTTGCTGTTGTGTGTAGTGGCAACCTTTTCTTTGGAACCCACTTTACATAGAAAGAGGATCAAGGGTTCTCCCATCGCTGTGCTCAATACCACAACATTCAAAGCTGTTATGGAGCATATACCTTGCAAAGACCTCCTGAAAACATTGGTGTTAAGCATGCATGGTAAAAGGTCATCTGAATATGTCACCAGTACATTTTCTCTATAGAGCCATCACCCTCGAAGGGACATAATACAAAATGGAAATACTGGGAACTTCAACCAAGGCTTCACAGAAGGATGTCAAACATGGAGATTTGTCCAGGATCTCTGGTTTAGAGATGACCTCTAATATAGGTCCTCCTTCAGAACCTGTGGGAGACAGAACTGTGACACCAGCAAAATGAGCAAAGAGGAAAGGTGTCCGGGTTCGATCAAGAGTTGCAAAGTCATGAATGAACTTTTTTCTTGGTTTATGTATCCTCTACAATCCTTGATGTATGCCTAAGAAAAAGTGTGAGAAACAATTTCCACTGGAAAATTGAGACATACTTCTGTACAGCAAAGAATCCATCCTTAAGAGTCCTCTTCTGGGGAAGGCACTTGATTGAGGCACTAGCCTCTGCAAGAGTGGCTCCAAATGTAGATGCTTTCAGGCCTTGAGCTGGTGTCTGAGTGGGAGTAGATGGCAGAGCAGACAATGGTGGGGGAGCAATGTTTTCCTTATCCTCACTAGCTCAAGAATGGCTTGATATGTTTGTAGCCTCAACAGCACTGATGTTATCCCTATCTTCACTAGCTTGAGAATGGCTGGATGTGTCAGTAGCTTGGACAGCACTGAGAGCACAGAGAACAGAATCAATATTGGCATTGGGATCCTGCTCTAAGTCTGATGTGACAGCTGGAGTGGTCTTGTCTGTTGCTAGATTAGCCAGAGTGGTGGGTGTCTGGCCATTAAGGGGCTGGTAATAGACAGTCTTTTGGCCAGCAGGTCCAGTGCCTGTGGTGATTGCAATGGAGGTGATGTGACATTTTCAAAATCATGTGCACATCTTGTTCATCTTCAAATGCTTCTCTTTACTATCACCACTCACCCCTCCTTGTCCCTCCTCTGTCTTGAAGTAACTACAGACCCCAGGACAGTGACCAATACTTACCCTTTCCTAAGCTGTTTAATGACAAGCGAAGGTTTATTACTTATCCACATCCAAACTTAGGGCATGGTGTGCTTAGTACATTCTTCCATTTTTGTTTTTGATACTCAACTCAAGCATTTATTCAATTCTACTGATGTGCACATCAGGTTATATGGAACAAGTCAACAAGTTGTAGAGTACTTCCAGGCATGTCCTTCCACATTAACTGCTTGTGATGTGTTTGGCTAAGATTGGACTTATAATGGTATCCTTAGCAACCAATTGTTCTTTTTGTAAATGACCCATACATATGAACATTCAACTAATCAACTCCTACCATGATGCGGCTTGGCATACTGCAGGCAGAACCAATCAGAATGAATCTTATTCAACTGCGTCTAAGTCTGGAGCAAAATGGTTATTGTGATGTTTTTGTTGCATGTAACCACAACTTTGGAACAAGCTCTGAGTATGTAAGAAGACATTAAACAACTATTGTGCAGTAAATACTATTAGCCAAATGGTTGCTATGCTAGTACTGTTGATGGACCAGATATGAAATGTAACCTAGATATGAAACAGCAGAGGTAAACAGCTTCTACTTATTGTATTCCTTCTCTGATTCCTCTGGCAAATATTTCTAGTAATGCTATACATATACTCCATTAATTCTTCAATTTAGATTTCATATATGTGAGACCAAAAAAATGTAACAAAAATCAAAGTCATGAAGATGATTGAAATTTTCCATTCCATCTTGTTTCATCTCTGTCTAGTTAAACAACCTCAAGTCCAATATTCTTCAAATCAAACACAGAAGTATAAAGGCATAATATGCATCAATCTACCATAATTTGGGCATATAATATGCATGGGAGTGGCAGAGGCAAGCTTCATACAATGAAGGGAGGAATTTGTGTGACAAAATTTCAAACTCAGCCCAGCATCTTATCAAGCACTATTTTGCATTCACAACGTGACTTGTCTTTGACATGATCTGCACAAAACAACTTGGTTTGCTTGTTTTTTTTTTGCTCTATTCTTGACTTTGGCTATATGTATCACTATGGGAAAAATGTGCAAACTACATGACAAAAGCCAAACTCACAGCCAAGAAGGAGGATTTGATTCAGAAAGCTGTCTATGGTTCCAGGCAGGGAACATATAAGACTCTAGATGACGCAGCTGCAGCATTTGGACTTCAACAATCATGGACCACTATCTGGCGCCACTTTTCTGACAAGTCACATCTCCATAGAGCTGCTCATCTCATGCAACAACTTCTCAATCCTAATCAAGAAATTGTACTCTCTAATTGGATCAAATGGTTGGAGATCACGGGTATCCCACTCTCAACATGGACTATTGCACCCAAGGTGAAAGCCCTCTGTGGAAAGAAGCCTTCATTGGTTCCTTGCTTGAAATCCAGACTGCTGGCTTGGACAACCATCAGGACTTGACCCAAAATGTGCTTGTGCATTCAACTATACTACTGTCAACAACCACTTTGAACAACTTGAATATATCTTCCAAGGACAGGCCATTCTGCTTCACAATATCTTTAATTTTGATGAAATCGGTGTTCAGCTTGGTGGCAGTTGCAAAGGGACTGGTGAACTCTATTTTTACAGCATCAACAACACATCACACTACAAGATAAAATCTGATGATCTGGAGCTGGTTACTATTCTGGAGACTATCTGTGCAGACAGTACTGCAACTGTAAAACCCTGTTTTATATTCTCTGGTGTCCTCTTCTGCCCTGAATGGTTCACCATTGATCCTGAAGTTCTGTACATTTAAATTTCACATGTTTAAGTATATATCTTATATATGTAACTTACAGTATCACAACAACTGAAAATGGCTGGACCAATGACAATGTCTGCATCAATTGGTTCACAAAGACCTTTATACCTCAGGCACATGCCCATTCTGATGCCTCAAAACCTATTGTATTAATATATGACAGACACAGCTCACATGTAACATATGAAATGATCAATGCTGCATGCCAAGAAAATGTCATTCTTTTCTGTCTTCCACCTCACACAACACATCAACTACAACCCTGTGATGTTGGTGCATTCAGTCCCCTGAAGCGTGCCTGGGAAGCATGGTGTGATGCCTATCTTGATATGCATGGAGTTGTCTTGTAAGCTCACGACATCATCACAGAGTACATGGCTGCACAATCCATTTCATTCAAGAAGGAAACTATACAACAAGCCTGGAATAAATCCAGTATTGGGACAGATGAATCTGGGATGTATCCGGTAGTAAACCCATTCATTTTCACTAAAATGGATTTTGCACCCAGTGTTCCAAGCTCCACACGTCTGGATCTTCCTGATGGCTATCCTACAGCACCTGGCCATGATTCTGCTTGCTCATCCAAATCTGAACATTCTTCTAGATTTGATTCTGAGTCCAAAAAAGGTATAGCTGACCCTGAGCTGACAGATGGCTCAATTCAAATTACAATAACAACACCTCCAACAGATGCACAACTTGCTGATCCTGGACTGTTGTGCACTGTGCCAAGTTCTTCACCAACATTATCTCATCATGATCTCCAGTCTGATACAAGCTCTGATAGCGCTTCTGATGACAGTGAGGATGATCAAAAAGTCCAGGAGCTTAGATGGCAGCTATGAAAGTATAAAGAGTGTTACAAGACACAAAAGGAGGCTTTGAAAAGGGTCAGGTGACAAAGCTGCACAGGCAAACACTCATGCAATACTTGCAAGTGAGCACATCAAGATGCTCCAGAGACAGGTCAATGCAAAAAAGAAGAAGAATGGGAATGGGCAAATCATCCACATTGGCTCACATATTGTCACCTCCAAGGAGGGTATGGTGGAGGCTTGTAAGCAAAAGGAGGCAAAGGAAGCTAGAGTGCAGTTAGAAGTGGAACAAACTCAACGTAAGGAGGATACACAAAGTGCTATTTGAGCCAAACAATCTCAGGTTGGCCACAGTAACATGATCTTCGATGGCACACTTTGCACCCAGAAGCTTCAAGGCCTTCATAACATTTGTTGGAACTTGGAACTTGATGAGACAGGAACAATTCCTGTACTTACAGAACACATTAAACAGCACTTTGAAGCCAATCCTCTCCTTTGAGGCAATCATTGCTATGCTGCTCTCTTCAACACCAGGCAAGGCACCAAACATGCAAAGATGAAGACAAGCAATGGTAACATTGCAGACAACAAAGATGATGAAGGATCTGGAAGCCCACTAAGACCGTTGCAATGGTGTTGCCTTGCAGATGCAACAAACTCACCATCAAGACCCACAAGTATCAATTTGCCAAGTAGCAGTGATTTGACTCAGCATTTTCTTGGTCAAGGGCTGTTCTACCCCATGGTGCCACTGTCAGAGCATTCTATTTTATACCTGCATACATATACCCATACAACACACCCTCACACATATGACCACCAATGCGCACATACAGGACCAATAGCAGGCCAAAATCAAGCCCCTGAAGCCTCACAAGCTCATACAGTATCAGACGGAGAGTGGACAAAGTATTTATATTCATCAAGCAGACCTTTGTACAACCTTCCTAGACAATAAAATGTTTCTACTATGATGACAGTGATCTAAGCATTCACAAGTAGAGAGCAAACTTCAACTAAATGGAGGTGAGGACTCATGATATTTGGTGCTGGGCCAAGAAACAAGTCCATCACACAGCATGCAAAATTGATTGAGTTGTACAGTTGAGAATTCTGAGATGGGCAGATGTGATACAATGGAGAAATGGAACTTGTGGAGATTTGAGGTGGGGACAAGTTGAATCAGCAAAACGGTAAACAGCTGGAGGCTTGACAGTCCATGTGAGTTTGTCTGGTATGGAATGATTGAGAAGCTATATGCATTGTATCTGCTGAATTTTTCAGAGGTTATATGAGCAGAAGAAGTAATGATACACGAGCTTCCCTGAGATTATGTAAAGCCATGCTTTCCTCCCTCATCACTGCTATATCCTCCCTGATTGCCACCATCTGCTGAGAAACTTGCTGTAAGTATATCCCCATGTTGTCCTGTATACTATAAATTTTGTCTAGGAGTCACAAGAAAAGTTGCTTTGTATCAAGGCAGTTGCAGACTCTATTATGAGGGGTACCACTGGGGTGATCCAAAGAATTGAGCAGATGAGCATGATTATTTGAGAGAACAGGCTGAAACGGCTAGGCTGATGGTTGTAGAGGCTCATTGTTCTCATCTACTGATTCAGAGATGTGTGTTGTAACGGAGGACGCAGAGGCAGGGCATGAGGGTGGATTGACCATAGTGATCAAGCACAAGTTCGTATTTGGCACGTGAATGGCAATGTTGTGGAATTTCAAAGTTTGGCAGGGTCACAGGCCTGTCACATTTCATTTCACATTCAAAATGACCCTCCCATTGGAATGTTCATGGCATCCCTCAACAAGCATGGAAAAATCTAAAACTTGAGATATTCATACGTTAGACACTAGAGATGTAAGCCTCCAATTTTCTAAGGGATCCATGCAATACTTGTGAAAGCTGAAGACATCCAAAATCTCATTTCAGATTTAGTCCATCAACAGTAACTATGATACCCTTCCTTATCTTTGTTCTCAACTGACAGCTCCTTGTTTTTAAACTACATTTATGCTCGGCTTTGTATGCTTTGTGCAGAGCACAACAATGACACTATGAGCCTCTCTTCAAGACTATACCAATCATATTCAGTGTTGGTGCCTATAATGACAACACTGTTGACTCTCAATCAAATACTCGATCACGTCCCTCAATATCACAATGCCTCTTCACACTCTCTTTATCATACCAGGGACAAGATCTCCTTTGTGACTGTATGTATATATATATATCATACTTCACTGTATTGCACCCTCAGTCATTTATATTGAACTGAGGGTGAGTTCTTACCTCTTTACCATACTTACTTACTCACATTACTGATACCAAATTGTAGATTACTTATAACACTACAATAGGTACAATAAACTTATCTTAGTCATTTATATTGAACTGAGGATTACTTATAACACTACAATGGGTGTATAACTAGGGTTCTAACAGGTTATGGGAATTTGCTGCCACACACTCTGAAGTGATGACATTCAAGAAACCCTTGCTCTGCACCTTTACCCTTCACATTCTTCACACTTGTGGACCCTGAGTCCTGATTGATCATCTTATTAGCATGTCTCCTTTTGTCTCCACACGTAACCATCCATATCTCTTTGTTCTTTTTCACTCGCAACATGGCCCCTACAACCCCCACTACCTCCTCTGTGGCAAGTCTTACTATCTCTACAATGGCCACCAACACCACCTACCTGTGTATTTGCCCTGCTAAGCTCAACGTCCATTGGCTGGCATCAGAAACCCCATTTGATTGTGCCACAGGTGAGTTCACAAAATGGTCAACCAAACTGGAGATCTTCCTACAGCTGTAAGGGTGACCTCTGGAGGCTATGGCTCAGTCACACAGCTGGCAGAGGGAGATCCAAAGTATATTCAGTATTGTACAGTGTCTATCAACATAACTACACACCTGGCAGCGGGAGATCCAAAGAGAACAAGTCTGAGGATTCCCTATGCCAGAGTGGACGCTTCTGGGGTGCCAGAGGCATGGGAAACCACTGTACAGTTAAGCCACCAACATTGGAAAACATATCAACCATCAGCCATGGATCACCTGATCCATCAAATGCTGACCTAAGCATCAGTCTGGGCTGATGCTGACAAATCTGCTGACTAAAAGGGGAAGCGACCATGATGGGACTTGGAACTTGTAGCCATTCTACAAGAAGAACCAGAGCAGCCCAGAGTGAGAGTATGACCAATAGGTAGGGCTAGGCCAGGGAAATAAGGGAAAATAATAAAGAGAGAGAATGACGACCATGTAAGGGGTGAAATGGGGGTTTCCCTGACATCACCCCCCCTCTAGCATGTGGTGTCTCGATGTGCAGGGTAGAAAAAGTTCTGAATGGCAATGTCAGCTGGTGAGACAGGGTGGATCCCTTGAATGGCCCTTGGTGCATTGGGGTGTCACTGATAGAAGTCTCAGATTAGGCCAGGTGCATGCACGTTCTCCTGCAGTTCCCAAGATATGTCCTCCTGACCATAGCCTTTCCACTTCATCTTGAACTGGAGTTTCCACCTGAATAGGTGGCTGTCCAATATCTCCTCCACTTTGTACTCCTCCTTGTTGTTGACCACTGGCGGTGGTGGCAGTTTGGGTCGACGACCAGGAATTGGGTCATCAGGCACTGGGAGCAATTTCACCACATTGAAGACTGGATGAAGCTGGCACATGCCTATGGGTAGCTTCAGATGGTAGGCTAGAGAACCCACCTGCTGTTCCACCACAAACGGTCCCACCTGCCTATGGGAGAAAGCTTTCGTGATGGTCATGTTCTGGTGATGTCTGATGCATCTAGGTAGACTCAGTCACTAGGCTGATACTTGGGTGCAGGGTGCAACCCTGATTATAGTAGCATGCCATGTCATCCTTTGCCTTGGTGAGTGCCACCTTTGCCTCCTCCTGCACTCTCTTCATCCTATCCACAAACTCATTTACCAGTTTGTTCTCAGAGGGACATGCATGGGGCTCAAAACCCATGCATGGGTGGTGACCTGTATTGAGGAAGAACAGGAAAACTTGCGTGGACATGTGAACGTGGTTGTTGTACTGAAACTTGGCATTGGGCAGTAACTCATCCCAGTCATCTTGTCATTCGTTGCAGAACAGATGAAGGTACTGCTCGAGTTCTTGGTTCACGTGTTCAGTTTGACCATCTGACTGAGGATGGTATGCGGTGGATGTATGTAGCTTCACGCCAAGCAGATGATAGAGCTTGCGAGTGAACTCTGCCACAAACTGGGGTCCACAATCTGAGACATAGGCATCAGATAGGCCATGCAGCTTCCAAACGTTCTTCTGATAGAGCATTGCTGCCTCCATGGCTGAGCACGTGGTGTGGGTAGGGATGAAGTGTGCTCACTTACCATAGAGGTCTACCACT
>JAGGAR010016281.1:0-10952 GCA_017657315.1 Termitomyces sp. K1Ag
GGTCAGGTGGCTAGGGATGCCTACAACATTGGACTAAGCCCAGAATAGAGTTGGACACTTGGAGAATTGAGTAGTCCCCTTACATTTCCATCCATGCAAAAGTGTAGAAGAAATCTGTCATCCTTGAACCAGTGAAGGTATGGTCAGCTACTACAATTTTGTAGGACTGTAAAGGAGCTAAAACCGTTAACAAACAAGGTCTGATAGCGAGGATAAAACCCAACACCAGTCCATTGTTGATCAAAATTTGACTGTACATGGCTTTGAGTTGGTTTTGTCTTAAAGCAGGTATTGATGTTGACAAATTTGGTTTGAATAAACCAAAGTGGAAGCAGGGCATGCTTGGATGTGGAGAACTAGCAATGTCAGCAGGGATAGATTATGAGGCTATGGACAATTCTGAGTAGGAACAAGCATTGTGGTATATCATGAATGAATTTGGAGCAGGACAAACAA
The DNA here is from genome assembly GCA_017657315.1 of Termitomyces sp. K1Ag. Lineage (NCBI taxonomy): Eukaryota > Fungi > Basidiomycota > Agaricomycetes > Agaricales > Lyophyllaceae > Termitomyces > Termitomyces sp. K1Ag. The sequence continues at coordinate 457 of JAGGAR010016281.1, forward strand.
TGAAAGAACCATTCAACTCTGATCACCCCAGCTGTTCATGCATGGATCTTGCTGGTAATACTATCCCATCCAGGGGCTATCATGTCACTTTACTGCAATATCTCAGGCCTCAGACCTTTTCAGAGTTCAACCTCAGAAAGGTTAAAAAGCCTTGATCTAGCTACATTCACTAATGTCTTGAATTAGAGAACAGTTGGAGAAACCAAAAGCTTGGGTGTTTAATAGGTCATCTGACCAGAGACCATCATAAAGATCTATGTGGAACTCCTTCATGCGATGCGTGAATTTCATGAGCTGCTCCTTTATATGGAAGAAAAGACATCCTATGATGTCTGCCGAATTTACATTGTATCCTATCCCAGCCAGAACATCGGAGATGTTCCAGCCCTTTAGTGGGTTTACCCCTGTGTGGCCCAGCTAGTCTTCACCTGCGGTGTACATCAACCTTCAATTGAGCACCATCAGTTTGGGTAGAGCTTAAGAAAGGTTTCTTCCTCACTGATTCAGCTCTGTAAAACTGCAGGTTGAAAGCGAAAACAGGACCAGAACACCTTTGTGATGAAAGTGGGCTAGAGCAAGTTGATGAGCTGGATGCAGGCTTGCAAAGGCTTGATCTATGTTGTTAATGTATTTGGTGTCTGTAATAATAGTCCTCTTGCTTCTCAGACCTTTCCAGAGGTTGTAGGTGGAATGAAACATCTCTATCAGTCATTGGATGGCCATTGTACTTTGCATTGAGTAGATTTTTCCTTGTCCTCACATTTTTAAGGAGCACCCAAATGATATTTTCCCTTCATTGGTCTCCTTGTCATAAATCACATGGATGCACACTCTCAGATATGCTGCAATTGCAGGAGGGAGTGCAGATGAGTACATCAGGTGCATCGTGATCTTTGCTGACTGCTCAATTGAAGGGCCGGATCCCAGCAGTGCATAGAGGATCATGAGGTTATTGTTCACAGTAATTGCATCAATGTTGTTCAGCAAGATATCACACTTGCCACAATCCTGCTAGCAGGCTATTGACTGTCTGAACCAGGTTGCAAATGTTTCCAGAGGCTGCATCATATTCATCAGTGAAATTGGATTACAAGTGCCATCAGAACCTAGGCCTACCAGTGAAACACAGTTTGAAGTTGCCATCTGTGGCACCTCACTCAGTTTTGTTATGTGAGAGTCATAGACAATTATATGCAGGAAGCTCGCCATAAGCGGCATTGTTGAAGCAAGGCTCACATTTTTCCTGAATCCAGTGTGGTTCTCAACCTGGATCTAACATGGGATGCTTACAGTCAAATTGGTGCTTTGGCCAGTGCTGCCTCCAGCAGTATGCTGAACAATACTACCAAGGCTTCATTCAATGTGACCATCATGATAGGAGTTACAGCGTTCTGTACCTTGACCAGCTGGCACTATGCGAGATTTCAGCCCAGGTACCACCAAACTCAAGAGTCGCTATGTCTTACCTTGGGACATAGCACAACTCCTGCATGGAAACATGGATCTGCATCATGGTTTGCACATGGTAACCTGGGGACTAGTAACCCATTTGCTGCAGATCCCAGACCAAGAGACAAGAACGTTTCCAACAATCCAACATATGATTTTTCTTTGGTGGTTGCATGTAAGGTTGGCTGGCGAATGCAAGCAAGCATGGCACAAGCATGGGTAGAGGTATAATCAACTCCAACCATGGGTTGCAGAGTCCAGAAATTGCATCCATGCTCATCCTTGAGTGTGCGTTATAAGCTGAAAGATCCTCCTTTTCCTTGTTCCAACTAGAAAATGAGGAGGAAGTTGTGCTCATTACATATTTGGCAGACTTTAAGGGACTTCTTCTGAGGATCTCCTTGTGCAATAACTCACTGTTCACCTGGTTGCTGAGTGCCATGAGTCAATGATAGTTGCAAGAAGCATCAGCAAGGATTGCAAAGCCAGGGTCATAACAGGCCCTGATTGCTGGGCTGTGGCTGTGATCATCTACTTAATCAGTAGAAAGGGTTATCTTCAAACATTTTATGAGGCCATGCTAAGGAACATTCATTGTCCATCAAGCTCAAGAACTATTTAGCTAGTGGCAAGCAGTAATGAGACAAGTTTAGTCACACAACTCAAACTCTACAAAGCATGTCATAGACTGTGACCCTCCAATCAAGTCTGACGCAAGGAGTCTGTCACTAAGGAATAGAATGATCAGAGTGAGTACTTACATATATTGTAAAATTCTGACTTCGTGAGTTTGGATGGTATTGTCAGACATGGCTCAGAGTTCAATGGTAGGTACCTCAGCTCACTGTAAGGAATTGTGCTCAGAAATTGGAATGATGATCTACATGTACAACTACCTTTGGACGGACTCAATTGATCTTCCTCAGCCTCACACCACAAAGGGTTGTAATCTTCTCTATGATTTGGTCTTGAAGGAATGATTGGAATTGCTTGTGATCATCTGTGAAAGCCCACATTCCTCCATAGAAACATACTAAAATAGGGGATGCTGAGTTCAGCCATTCTTTAGATGCTATACTTTGCACATTGATACCCTTTTGGATAGAGTGAGTCATGTCAGGGATGAGATACCACTGAGAGAATACACACTATAATAGAAGCATATTTCTCAATTGCCTGCTTCCCTGCTGCTTTCTTGTCGGGCAGCACAGGATAACACTTTTGCCAGTTCATGAAATTAACTAAAATGGCTGCAAACCTGTTACCACGATTCAAGAATGGGGCCCAGTCATGAAGGATTCTTGGTGCAGATATATAGTCTGCCAAGTTCAATGTTTACATTCAATCGAAACATCCTGGTGAGAAAGGTTTGAGTGAAGATGAAGAAATGACACTTGGAAGCACTGTTGTGTCAAGCATTGTCATTATGATGTTGATTTGGCAGTCATGCAATTGCTTTGCAAACTTAGAGAGCTTGTTTTTGAGATAAAAGAAGAGGCATCCATAAGAGTTGGCTCTCTTGAGTCCGCATTTTTTACCATGCACAAAAACAAGGGATATGTCCCAGCCATGCAATGGGTTATTGCTGTCACAAAGGAGCCAGTCTCTGCTTGGAGAGTACAGCAGACTATTGACCAAATTGACAACAGTCAGCAATCATTGATGTTAACTTGATGTAAACACTTATCAATTGGGTTCTACAAAGTTGCTAATATCCAGTGAAAATGGAGCAAGGATACTGAAAGTCTGATAGTGTATAAAGGACAAGCAATGAGCAGGCTCCAAGGAATTAAGATATCTATCTATATAGTCTTGATGCTTTGGGCTACACATGATTTTTGTATAAGCATGCATAGCGGCACATTGACTATATTTTGATTGTAACATTTCGATCATAATATTAAGATTGTCATGGGCCAACCTAACCTTGAGTGTACCTCTTCCATTGAAACCAATAGAGTTGTCGTTGCTATAGGCCAGACCATCTATGATGTCAAGGCTGCAAGCAAGAAAGTTTGACATCACAGGGGTAAGCAATGATGAGTACATGAGATGAAGAGCCAACTCTGCCACATTGTCTACTACTAGGTCTGGGTTGAGCAAAGCCCATAACACCACAATGTTGTGTCCCACAACGAGAGTGTTTAAATCATTGAACAGAATATCACATTGGCCATCATACTCTGCTGGAAGGCAGTTGACTGTTCTGATCAGGTTATGAAGATCACCAGATGCTAAACAAGGGGACAAGGATGAGTATTGTCAATAAATGTAACTGGTTTTCCAGTGTTAAATCCACTCACCAGCAAAACATATCTTCAAGTTTAAGTTTCATGTCATTGCAGATGTGCATTTGTTTTTGGAAAGATTCAGACAATTTATGGTGGGAAGGTTCCCTCAAAGATAAGCAAAGGGGAGACCAAAACTCTCTTGTATGAGTGTTGGGGACCCAGCATCCAAATCTATGAATGCTGGAGTTCTTTGTTTGGCCCAAGCTAGAAGCCATGAGGTACTGATTATAGGTCCTTTGCAATGGGAACAGTGTCTTCCAGTGCTGCACTGATAGCAAGGCTACTATATATATGGCAAAGTGAAAGGTGATCAATTGATTCAATGCATCTGTATGTCAAGACCATACTCCTGCCACTGCTATGACCAACTTCATGTTCCTCGAACTAGCTCATGATAGGCAGCAATTATTGCCCTCTCAATAACCCTCAAACTCCCTTGTCAGCTCAAAGCTATACTCTGGTGTCACAAATACCAAATTTACTCATCAGTCTGCAGAGTTTCTTCTGAGACATCAACACAAATTTCTCAGTTTGAACAGTATGTATTCTGTTTACTTTTCCTCTATTAAGGCCTCAGTCAACATCACTGTTGACTCTCATTCGAAGATGCCTTTCTCAACTTTCTGACCCACTTTGTCTGGCTTAGAACCGAGTTCAACACCAAAGGGCCTCGTTAGGTAATGGGTTGAACAGTTTGATGTAGGCATGTCTTTCTGTATGACTCTTCAAATCAGGAAAACATCAGGTTCATCTTTGACATCTTACATCTTTAAGCTGTGTCTTTGATCTTGGGAGGTATGTCTTTGATCTTTAGAGAGAGTCTTTGATCTTTGAGGCATAATTTTAGTCTTTGATATATTACATCTTTGAGTTCATATATTATGTCTTTGATATTCCAGAATAGCATAAGTGTTGTTGATTTTTTGCTCACCCACAACAGATAAATCAAAAAGCTATTTCATAAGCATGGTGATTCACCTTAGGCATGACAGTGCATGCTTCTTGATGGGCCATTAGGCCCCATTATCATGACAGTAAAAAAGGGCCTTCAAAGATAACCTTGCAAGAGGTATAGGCTTTGATTCCAAAAATAGTATCTGAAATTGCAGTCACCAGTCACTGGTCACGGTTCTGACCATACCTCCACCTCTGCAACTGATTGATTCACTTGTTCAATGTTGAACATCCCCCGCCTCTCTCTCATTCAATCTTGTTACGCTGCAGTGGAAATCCAGTCACTTGCACTACTTCATGTCCATGTATCATTCAATTGGCTGATTGTTCAGAAATGTCCGAGAGCAATTGGTTTTCACCACCATCAATGACAATGAGCATGTCCCCTGTCCCCAAGTGCTCTCAAACATGAGGCGGTATGTTCTATTTAACATCCTCCTAACTGTACACATTTGAATCATACTAATACATTATCAATGCTTATTTACAGGCTTTACAGTTTGGAGCCGAGTATTTCACCATCATTGCACCCTCCTACATTGCTACAAGGAAGCACACTGAGGGAAAGCTGTGGGATCATATAACTTATAAACAGGATGACTGCCAGGTATGTGATACGTCTTCTTGCGCTTGACTCCACTCACCCAATGCTTAGCTATGACATGACCTGTCCATCTCTCATTCCCAGTTTTATCCCCTCATACCTTTGTCTGTCCTCTCATTCATCTACTTCCTTGTATTATCACTCCATCCCATCATGCAACGCAGCATGACAAATACAACACCTGTTGTTTACTGACCATCATCTACTGAAACCAAGAGCCATAATGAGACTTGCCATAAATTCAATTTTGACTTATGTTCGACATAGTGGGTAGCTTCATCTTGACTACAGCTTTTTTGACTTATGCCAGGCCCTTGTATGCATGCTCTGCCTGATGGATGGCCTCATGTGCCCTCACTACCATACTGACCCTATCTCCACACACCCCTCGGGACATGTACCGACCAAGGTTGTGCGTTCCTGAAAGTTCAAGCAAACTTGTCTACACAATCAACATGCACTTACCCGTCTTGCTCTCACATCGATCTCAAACAAGATCTCTCTGATCTTTGCCTTTGTTCACTCACATTGTGATCATGATTTTTGGGATATTGCCAATTGTCACTTGCTCAGGCCCATTTCACCTTGGACACTCAGTGTTGTGACACCACATTAACTCTTCGGTCTCTGTTAGTCTGCTTTGCAACACCAGGACTTATCGGTGTTCTCATTTTCTACATCCCTCGCAGTCATGATGATTTGACTTTAACTTCAAAGACAGGAGGCCACAGCTCAACTGTTGAGACAGTGATTATGACCTGCATCAACTAGTCTAATATATTTCTTAATCATGAGCTCAGATAGAACCGTATTGAAGAATATATCTAATACATGTTTCTCTTTCTGCACTGAGGTATTGCATCAACACCATGGATCAAAGTCTCTACATTTCTGCATATAAGTTATCTACAAAATATTTCAATACATCCACTAGCTTGTTACTGAGCAGCGGAGGACAGGGGATGAAGGGGGGATGGCAGACGGTGGATATACTATAATCAATGTGATCGAGTCATCTTACATTTTGTGCTTTTGTCTTACCTTTTCAATTAAGCCTGTTTCAAGAGGATTACTTTACAGATCACTTCAACATGTTTTCAAATGGTTCATACTTTATTCCTAGGCTGCTCTGTAGACCAGAGAATATTTTATTGAATTTATATGTTTTCGTGGCTCCAGGTATTCACTGGGCTGGAGGTTTGATCTCATTATTATTTCTCCGTCTCTCCTTCCCACCACCAACTTTGACTTGTTTGGCAGTGCTATGTCTCCCTAGCCCCTCATACAACTTCTTAGGATTGTGTTTCTGACCAGTAGACCATGTATCCTGTCATAAAATTCAACAATTACTTTTTTCCGCTTTACAGATAATTTTATTATTCTTTACCCTCCCTGGTCTTTTGTGTGACAATGCCTTTCTCTACAAAGCTCTACAACAGCGGCATGTTAGGGTGGAAAAGAAATAATGAGGTAAAGTCAGGAACATGTTCAAGAATGAGATTTTGGACAGGTAAATGGGATATCTAACTCCTTCTTTGATCCTGTTGAACTTCCTCACAGATGTAAATCCTACTGCAACAGTCCAAAGTGCCGCCATATGCTTCCCCACTCACTAGCACATGCATCTATGCTCCTGATTCCACTCATACATCAATGTTCAACCTTCCCTGCAATCTGCGCTCTCATGTCAAGGCCCTCCCAGGGATATGCACATGCCCACTAGCATTGTATCTCAATATTTTGATGCACACCACTTATATCAGCACTCTTCTACATCCTACAGCACCTCACTCACCCTTCCTAAGGTATGCTTTCTCTGAAGACTCGAGGCTCCAGAATTGGGGAACGTGAAGCACTGAATGTGCGCTGTCCCTGCTGTGCAGGAGGTCTCACCTTTCAGTGCTCATAGTGGCCATGTCCTTGCTATTTATATTCAAAGCCAGTCTCCATGCAAGTGGTATGGTGACTGCAGGCTATGAATATTATTACCCTAGGTCACACAGTCTTGGTGGTACCCCAGGCATACCATGAGACTACAACCGAATACTAGAGTACCATTTTGTCTGGATAGCGGTCTGCTCAAAGTTAAGAATATTCAAACACACAGTAGTTCATTCATTTTTGGTGTACTTTATAGAATTGTATACTAACAGGCTGGGACTAGCCTTCCTGGGTGAGCAGAACCTCTTGACCGCTCGTCTGTTCACCACAATAACCCCCTCAAATGATGCTCTGAGAGGTCACTCAACACTGAAAGAAATGTCATCTGTGTATTTGTGCATGCCGCCTGTGTATGGATACAGAATCAATAGTGAATTGTAACCTCCTGAGGAACCACTCGACTGGAAAAAGAGGTGCCCCCACCTCAAATATGAGGTTTGCAACCTAATTTTGAAAGGATTGGGGATTTCAGTGCCAGATCTGATGGGCAGATGTGCAGCTGGTTGTCTTCAAAGGCCTATTGTTACATACACATTAATAGGGCCTAAAGGCCCATCAAAAAGCACTTACCATCCTGCCAGCGGTGTGGTGATCTATATACTTGTTAACGTAGAAGTATTTAAAACCATCTAATGAGTCCATGTGTTGAAAATGTAGGGGAATATGAGTATCACCAGCAATCCCTATCAAATGAGCTCCACGAAGAATATATAGTGTCCAGGTGGATAATTGCCATCACTCATTGCCCCCGAACTCCACTATCCACATACCCGTCTCTTCACAAGGGTCCTCACCAACCATGGAAAACCATGTTACAACAGCACAAGGATAAACAATACCTTCATGCCAAAGTGCAAGAAAGTGAAGAACCCGTGCTATATGTAGTCAACTCGACGCACTGATATCAAGGCTGTTCAACTTGTCAAGCCTGGATTTGGAACGCCAGTGCCGTCTCAGACCAACAAGAGCAAACACATCAACACGTGAGTTGTGGAATCAATGAACAATAAGTTTGTCGTTCATCGATACAAGCGTTTGCGGCTTCGCCGATGCCTGCATAAGACATTGTTTGTCATCAGATTGTACTAAAGGGATGTTTGATTATAAGTAGATCATAGTGGGGGTCAACCGGTCAACATGAACACGCGAGATCTTAACAGCTGAAGCATTGAACGAAAAGCTTGAATAAGTATCTGAAGCTGATGATATCATTGGAGAAATCTAGAATGATCTAGACCTATTTCCATATTGAGGATTTCCATGTTGAGGAAGACGACGACAACTGTTGCAGTGCCGAAAAAAAACTTGTAGGAGGACGTGAAGAGGTTTTGAAGTCTAATGAAGAATCTCGATCATGGAGAGGAGGATGCGTTGTTGATAGAGGCTTGGAATGCAGGCAGTAAAACGACGAAAAAGGCAGGTGGAGCTGCCACATTTAGCGGAAGATGTCTATAGTATATGTAGATTCACGTTCTCTTCCAACTACGTCGCCCCAAAGAAGAAGATCAAGCACAACGAGCCATCTCTGTCTGGCATTGATCCTGGATGGGAGAATCTCCGCTCTCGTAATGCCTCTATGACCTCTGTTTCTTCTACTTTCGACACGGACTCGATGGCACAATATGGTGGACTGGTGAACGACGAAGAAACAGATGAAGTTGAACGTCCTCATAGTGCTATACCCAAGGTGGCTTCTACTAAAATTGTAAGCTTTTTCTGTTGAAAGATTGCTGTCTGATGCCTGTTATCTAGGCCTCTTTGACCAAGATACACCATACACCTGCCCCCCCTCCACCCGCTACAAAGAAGGAGGCCCGTGGTGGTGACCAAAAATGGAAGCAGTGTCATCTGCCTCAGGGGACTGTCGAGCTCTTCAAGGATCGAGTTGTCTGCAGTGCCCGTATCAAGGTCGGAACAAAGGCACCTTGGGCTGGGCTCACAACTTCCAAGGTTCAAGAAATTGTAGATGAAGTCTATGGTGTTGGAAAGTATCCTGTTACGCATGGTGATGTGTGGTGTGGATTGGTGCGTTCTTGTCTCTTCCATGATTCCTTCTCTGATTTTATCTAGATATCTTATCGTCTCAACGATTGGCGTGGGTCAATCGGCCAACAAGGAATCAAAACCATTACGGCGCTGGTTGACGATAACTCCGAACAGTTCTTCACGGCGGACAAGATTTCGAATATTATTGGTCTCTGTCTCAATATACCTGAGGGCGAAGACTCGTTGGCATACCAATGGAAGGAGTTCAATGGAGGCAGGAAGAAAAGGGTGAGTGCTGCACTTTGTGATGCAATCCCTGAAGTTTGAGATATTTTGTAGGGTCTTCTTCAATCGTAACTCATCCTTCAAACATTCGGACTATCCCATCTTTCTCTTTTTGACAATCCCCTCAAAGCCATCAACGGTGACGGCAAACCAGTCAGAGCTTTACTTCTCGCAATGCAGGCGGTCAGTCTTTCTTGTATATTCATTCATATACTCACCTTGTACTCACATCAACTCTAGGTCCATCGTGGATTGATGTTTTGGCGGTCTGGCGAGCTCATCAATGACAAATATCCTGTCGGCCACTTCTCCTCCGATAACTATGGTGATAAAACCATGATTGACTTGAAGACCAAGAAGAAAACAGTCATACGACGCGCAACCAAATTGCTCAATACAATCAATGGGTGGAAGGATGAAGTTTGGCATTCTCTCATTGTCGCTGCTACCGAGTACCTCGAGCCCACCATGAAACGTAAGGCTTCGACATCTTCTCACGTCGACTCAGATGAAGTTGAGGATGTGGATAATGGATATATGCTTTTGTCGGATCCTGACTCAGATGATGAATGGGGTATTTCTATTTCAGTACTTCGTCGCTAACTTCTTGGCTGATATTCCTTGACTTTACAGGTGATGATGCAACGGCGGCTGTGTAGACGATTGAATGTTCTCAATACTTTCATGTATCACATGTTTGAAATTAAAGTTATTACTTATACATGCTTATTACTACTACAATCCTTTAATCAAAGATGCGTGAAAGATAAGACCTGAAGACGTGAACACGTCTTGTTCAAGACAAAAGAGATCTTGCCAAGATGTTATGACATCTTGCCAAGACTATGTACCTCGATTTGGAAAGATGTTGTGTCTTTCCGCAAGACAAGGTCTTCGACAGCTTTGGTGCATCAGTAAATTCCCAAATTGATGGCGGGTTGTCAGCTGGTGACACAGCCACCAGCCGACGAGCTCAACCATACTGA
>JAGGAR010016282.1:0-10920 GCA_017657315.1 Termitomyces sp. K1Ag
GAATTCGTCAGCTTATGTTACCGCATAGCGATGACAGAGCCTGCAAAGGTTCAAGTGCATCTTCTAGAGGTGCTCTGGTCATTCGCATCTTCTTAAAAAAACCGATCAAGGTATGTGTGCCCGTTATTCTAGACTAGATTCTGTCATTGATCAACCTCAGTTCTGGAGATGAACTTTCCCTTGCTTCACCAAAAGCCCATTGTCTCAGGATCTGTTCGTATATTCTACAACATTCTATATCCGCTTTGTGCAGTCAGGCCATACGTCAGTATCCATGATAGTTTTTTAACAACTTGTTGACCCTCCTACAGAAGGTGAACCATCTGACCAAATTAAGCTGATTACCACCGCATTCTCGGCTAGCTATGCAGTTGCCTCTTCAATAAATTCTTCATGAAGGGAGGAGATAATAGCACTGGCAATCCTTCTGTACAGTGGTGCATCAATATTTCCTCCTTGTTTCCGGATCTGCAACAAAAGGTGCTCCTAGACCTCTTGAAAGATGAATCTTCTGAGATCAACCTCATTGGTCCAACCCTTCCAGCTCTGAAGTCGATACTAGTCGATCTTCTGCTAACCTCCAGCCCTGGTAGTCAGGATTCCTATGAGCGCTTAGTTCATGGGCTGCTTTTCTCCTGTCTCTTGAATATTGATGCAATGAGGTTTGTTTCTGCTTTCAGCACATTGATGGGTTGCTGATTTGCTTTCTTGAGTGGGCGTAATGGGTTGATCTCCACCAAGAAGGTCAAGAACAACATGTTGGCCGCAGTCCTCATCCTTACTGTCATTCCCTCATCAATCAAAGCGTCTCAAGTGGTCATTGAGCATTGTTGTTTCCTGATTTCACAGAAACTTTTGGACTTGGATGAGGTAACCATCTTGTCGTCCCAATAATGATCTGGCTAACTCATGTTTCAGCTATTACTCACTGCAGCTCACTGTGCTAAAACACTTGTTGTGGCTTCAAGTGCAGGAAATCTTATGCTTCATCACTGCGTGTGGCTCCTGGTCCCTGGACTAATTGAATACATAGCAAAGATGGCCTCTCTGGTCCATGATGGTACAATCACAGGCAGTCAAATAACAGCCATTGGCAAAGTATGGAAAGCTTTCTCAGCTTTCTTCTCATCGACACCCGAACCTCATTGTGGGTATAATAATCATGCATCTTGTGCTAGTATTGAATCCATCTCTTCAGGTGTCCACCTACTCAGGGTCTTATTACCCACAATTGCATTGCTGCTATCTACATCTCAGGTTCCTATGATGCCTGTGGTGTTGCAAACAATATTCCAGTTACTGCAATATGCGATGTCATCACCTGCAGCCTTTAAAGACACTACAGCTAAGTTAGATACCAACACCCATGAACTGCTGGAACAGTCCATTTGTCGGGCTCTTGGGAGTGGTACATCAACAACAGGATCAAGCGCTGCAAAACCACAGATCTCATTGCATTCTTTCTAGAGGCCAGGTCCGGCGTCTAACATATTTCTTGTTTAGTGTATGTATTAGGTACCTTATATATGTACCATGGCTATGAATTGTAATGCTGTCTGTTTCACCATCTGTCTCACCATCAGCAACATTTATGGTCCTATGTTAGTTACTTCTGGAGGTTTTGCAACATCTCGATGGTGTAGGTGCAATTTCCCCCAGCATTTTTACTGGTCAGAACACCCTTGATTTACATAAAAGGAGTCATGATCAATCTTCACCATGCAAGTAAAAGGTCACAAAACAAAGCCTTATCTTTTTGGTGAAAGGCAGTGACGGTGTCTCATCCCACAAGATATTGAAATTCAAGGTAGCATAGCCTGACAGTGCACTCAACTTCTGTTTTGTCTCCATCATAAGATGCGAAGGTTGATAAAACAGCTGAAGGCATGGAAGAAAAGAGAGCACTTTCATCTGGACATGAAAGAATGTACAACAATTGGAGTTGAAGTTCTGGGTCATGTACTCGATGTGTCCGGGGGCATGGAGGCAGCGGCATGGGGTTTTGTAGTGCATGCAACATTTATATGCTTCCATGGCGATGCATCTCATCTGGAAGTGCAAATCAAAGTTGAACCAAAGGATCCTAATGGCATTGGAGTTCTTCCACAGAATGATGGAGGACTGTGTTTTGGTCCTTTGAACATGCAGCTACCCCAGCCTGCAGGGGGAGATCATTCCACCCACCGATGGCGCGTATAACTGTCAGGCCAACTTGAGGGCCAGTAGTGGTGCACACAAGAAGGTTGCTGAAAAGGAAATTTATCTTAGAAAGGAACGTTTGCTTCAAGTTGATTGCCTCAACTGAAAAAGTCCAAGTAAAATATATCATGCCATCAACTTGTAAATGTTAGTAACAACTTTGTCACCCACTTTTCCAACGGTCATGAACTACAAGTACAGCATTCCAAAGCCTTGCAACACTGAACCCACCGTTTATTCTATTCCAAACTTGAACCTGCAGTCACATAATACTGCAACTAAATACTTACCTGGGCCAGTGTCACAGCTGTCTGGAGGATGGGGTGAAGGCACATGTCAATCCTCACCTCAAAAATGCTGACAAATAGCACCAACGGGAAAGGAGCAAAAATCAAGAACCCCTCAAGTTGCACATCAACATGATTATCAGCAGGAGCTCACAGAAGAGTATCTGTCACTTCCAACAGACAATGGGCCAATTGATCAAGACATGAATACATTGGATTCGACCACTTGCATCTGTGAAACAGCTCTGCCAGATATGGAGCAACCAGAAGCTCAGGATTCTTTGACGTTCAAGGCTTATGCAGATCTAGTGTTAAAGAATGGGCTTGGTATTGTGCAAATATGCAAGGATCTTTTTGTGGTGCAAGGATGGAATTTAACAACATTTCTTGGAACAGTATGATCCATCATTATAATCAATTTGTCACACTGATTCACATTCATATTAGGACCACTGGTACCATTTGGATCGAAAGTTGCTTGGAACCAACCTTGTGATCAGTTGCTTCTGTCCTGATGGTAAAAATTGAGGAAACTGTGTACATAAACAATTTATTCAAATATATGGGCAAGAAAACTATCCAGGTGATAGTCAAGCATATGGTGGTAAGTGAAAATGAATGATTTCATTTTTGGTCTTAATAATGTAATCACTATGGACCAGATGATTATGCAGAAGCAGTGCCTTTCTCTCGTCAACCATTGATGGATGATAATTTTTTCAACCTATTCTCAGTGGGTCTAGGGCCCTTCACTCTGGCTAAATCTTGTGCAGTTGTCACATATGAAGGAAACAATCTAGGTGGTGGCATCTGGAAGTGTTCAAAAGACTCTCAGAACTCTTGTGGACACATTGGTAGAGCAAAAAAGGTACTCAAAGAAATATCAAAATTAGCTGCAGGAGAAATTGAGTTTTTTAATATGGAATGGGCCATACCAGAACCAGGTATACCTATTGACAATTTGGTGTACAGTAGAACTAATATTATGAGCAGTGTTAAAATCGACCCTGAAAGCTGAAAAAACTACAGTGTCCTATTTACCAATACTTCCTCCCAAGTGGGCAAACCTTGATACTGACATCACACATTATATTCAATCAAAGCCCTGTCAAGCACCTCCTGACCTTCTTATATTGGACTGACATGCTACATGTCCATGCAGCAAGGAGCGTGCCTCATATGATCCCTCACAGCCCATTATTAAGAGGGATTGCACCATTTTTGGCTTATCTAAAGTCATGACCTCCCAAATTCAGTTGCAAAAGTACTCCATATGTCATGGACAGCATGGGCATTGGATTGGCCCAGAAACATGATTTTTGGGCATTTTCAACTTCAACAATTCAATTTACCTTACCCATGACCTACTGGATGACTATACCAGCCTCTACACCTCTTCAGAAACACCCTTTGTGGCATGGAGAAAGGTTGTCACTCGACGGTATGCGGATCACACCAAAGATGGTTTGGAAGCACCTTCTATCACAGAAGCTACACTCCGATCTGCTTGGTTGGCATATGCAAGCCTGATTGATTTTTCTGGTGACATGTCTTGCATTGAGTGCGGTGTGGCACCTGAAGATGTTATCTGGGATGGAGTTACTGTTGGCTTCAGCAAAAAGCAGCTCTTGGAGACCTTGCAGCCACCTACTAAGATACACTTGGATTCCCCCATCCGCAATAACCACTATGTTACAAAACAGCAAGTTCTTGAAGACCGAGAACTTCAAAATCGTCTGTGGATAGTTGTAACTGGCACACTAGGAAAGAGACCTCAGGCTGCCAATCCAAAGAAGAAAAGCAAGGAGACAAAGAAGGACATTGATGCAAAAGAGGCTGAAATTAAAAGGCTTTTGGATATTCTATGGGTGACTGAACAGTTGGAGAAGCTCAACGGCTCGTTGGGAAATATATTCCAATTTTTTTTTTTTACTGGCAGTCCAATACAGTGGGATATCTGTGCCAAAAGTATACTATGATCTTTTTGTTCAGGCATGCAACCTTTTTCTTGCTCTTCAAATGAGGCCTGACAATAGATCATAGATCACAGCAGATGAATCAATTATGCAGATGTTGAACGCAAATGCTCTAATGCAGCTACATGAGTTCAATGTGCATCCATGCAAAACTCATGCATCAGCCATAGTTGACTGTCCAGTCTTATAGAGAGTGTTGCAAGCTCATGATAGTGAAGATACGTATCCAAAGGAGGTGCAGAACCTGTGCCAATGGCTTGAACAACAAGCTCATGTCATTTCTTCTCGAGTTATGGGCCAGGGAGAAACAGCTAGCAAAGATGTGCCAATACCTATTGAAGAACAATGGCAGGAGGTAGGAATTTATTCAGTCCAGGGCCAAGCGCTTACTGAAAATCTTATTTCAGATGGGCTGCTGCTACAGCATGCCCAAAATCCAACATCGTCCTAAGTATGACAATTTAACCTATGACATCAGCAAGGAAGTCACCATAAGTTGGTCAAAATGCTCCAAATGGTATAACCTGTATGGTTCAAACAACCTAACTGGTGGAATTATGGCTGCATGGTGCACCCATAGCATATGCTATGGATTTCATTTCATTCCCAAGGGTGAAGGAAGAAATGACATCTTTTCTGCGATGTATTGCCGCTGGGAGAAGCCACCCAAATGTGTCATCTATGACTTTGCATGTGCACTGGAGCCCTATTGCCTCACAAGGGAGCCACAGTTCTTTGCATCGACAATTTTTGCCATTGATTGCTTTCATGCAAGAGATCATACCAAGTGCACACCTGCAGCATTTTTGGAAACATACATGGATGTAAATCCAAGAGTGGAAGAAATTAATAGCAGTGCTGCAGAATGTGGCAATGGTGTAATGAAGCAAATCAGAAAATCAGTCAGCTATATGTCACAGGGGAGAGCAATCCTATATACAAAGGTATTCATATCGATCTGGAATCGGCTGAAGATTCGCAAATTGAAGGGAAGGGAGGGCTGAATATGGCATTGCATTGCAATGGTTTTTAGCTCTCAAGAATGTCTATTTATGAAAAAAATTTGAAAGTTCTTGAAGGTGATGTTGGCTGGATGAGGGTCCACAGGGGTGTGGGCCATATATTAAATGCAAATCTAGAAGCATTCAATCCAAAATAGCAGTTGTCTAGTGGCCCAAAATGTTGAACTTGATGTATTACAGATGTGAGCAGAATACAGAGTTGTTCACAAGGTAAGCAAAGTATATACCAGTTAACTGCTTACCACATCATCCAGGCTGGACCTCATACCCTACCGACATTTGAGAAGGAAGGATTGTCTGTCACAATGCTGCCAACCCCACCATCATATATATTATCAATTGTCAACTGTAAATCAGGGGAGAGAAAACACCAGAAGTCATGGCCCAAAGTATGACAGCAACAGTACTGATATCCTCATTAGCCCCTTAAATAATTGGAAGAAAATGCGCAGGCTTACTTAACACCATTATAAGATGCTTTGATGTACAACAAACTTTCTCTGTGGATGGTCCAAAACTCAGCAATACCTAAAACCCTGTTTGATGTGTCGATACCCACCTAAGATTCCCAACCTGTTTTCCCATCATCCATCTATTAACAAACAAGAACACACAATATGGCGGTCCCAAGGGTTCTTGGAATGTGAAAGACATATGCACGTCAAATCCTTGGGTTATTGTAAGGTTGAGCGTGGTCACAAAAAAGCCCACACCAGCCTTCGCAGTCAGGTAGACCTTTGATGAGATCTTGACTGGGCCAGTTGGAGGTGTCGAACCCGGGAAGATGCCAGCCTTGGTGTTCACCAAAGAGACCTCCTTCATTTAGGACACCTTGATTGAGGAAGGAACATCATGAGTGGATGGTTAGGGTTCTAGGAGGATGTGAGTGTTTACTTTGTGCAGGTAACTGTAACAAAACTGTGTAAGCACAATAGTCTGAAAGTGGGTTCAACAAACACACTTTAGATAACCATCATTTTTTCCTTGTACTTTCCATGTTGTGAAATTACCTGAGTCTGACTTGAAGCCACGAACACCATGACGACTCTTCGTTATCCGCGGTAGCTGCAGAAAACCATGCTCAGATCATGTACCATCAACTCTTTCAGGAGTAGACTCTTACAACCTGACTTGTCTAAACCCATATTGTCCTGATAACATGCAGTACTAAGTGGGTCCAAGGTCTGGAATGCTAGAAGCCCAAAGCTTTGCCTGAACAATGGCAATAACGTTGTCCCTGCCAACTATCAGGGCTCCTTTGGGGAATATAAACTTCTCATTGGTCCTGTCCATGTCATTCCAATTGTTTCTCGAACTGCACAAAAAATGTTTGAACAGGACACCAGATTACGCTCATAAAGGACACTCATTTGCCAAACGAGGTGTTCAGGAAGACATTATTGAGCCATACGCTCACTGCAAAGGCTGGAGAGAAAAAGAAATCATGAGGGGGATAGAAGGTTATGATTTACCTACACAAACCTTCACACCACCGTTGATTGAAAGATTGACACTTCTTTTGGCTCCGGTCACCATAAAATGTCCTTGCCAAAGCACCGTATCCTCACAGCTGCAGCCGAAATCCTAATTCAGTCAGCCAAGCACACTCAAAAACCAGGACCCAAAAACCAACTCACAAACCATAATCACATCCATACAAAACTCTCCCATCCATAAAGCGGGACAGCAAATTTGTCAGTGTATTATTCGTGACCACCCAATGCAAATCATCAAACATCCTAGTCCTACTTCAGGCAAACCATCCATGAACTTCCACCCTTCCAACTTCAGTACGGATATCCCAGTTGACTTGCTGGAGGTTTGAAGTGGCTGACAAATCCACCTATGGCTGCTGGTAAACTGGTATTTGCACCCTGTGTACCAGCAAAATTGCCTGAGACGGATTCGCCGTTCCATGTGATAGAATTTATGTTCCTAGGAGTGATAACTCTCAACCTCACATTGTTCTTCAGATTTCCCCATAGCGTGAGCGCTGTGCCCTGAATGCTCCCATTCCAAACAAGATGCAGTTCACCAACAAGTAGTCTCATTTGTTCCAGGGCTCTAATAATTTGCTAAAGGATCACTCATCGAATCTGGGAGAGCAGTGGTAGATGCCCAGAACGTTGCTGCCATTCCTGAATCCATGTACAACATGAGCTGTGTATCTGAGTCCCATACCGTCATGAGCCCTTTGATGCCACATAGGAACAACATGCTTATCTCCCCAGGCTTGATTCCCGTTGCATTTGGTGTAAACACCACTTGTGACAATTGTGCTACAGGGTTTGGGGTACCGATGAGGTTGAGCACAACCTTGTTTTCCTGTGTCTTGGCCCTATGTAAGAAGAGGATATCTCACCTGTCGATGGTACCTGAGAAGAAGACTTGTGCAGTGGAGTAGAGCAAGCATGAGGTGTTCAAATGCGTAGATGTCAGGATCATCTTGGATTCACGGCCCAAGAGCACGATCGAGGATGCTAAGCATGGGATTTGGAGGGGGCCAAAGGGGGTAGCGACAGTGAGACTGAAGGTGACGTTCACGCTGAATTGACTGATAAGCCTAGGTAAGGGAAAAGAGTAGACGTGGAGTCCGTCTGGCGAATGATATAAAATCCAGCTTGTGTATCAAGATTGTGCAAGAATGTGACAAATGCAGCTGAATTTTTTGATGCCATCAGGCCAGTAGACAAGTCTGCTATCCAATTGGTCTTGTAGAGCTTGGGAGAGTGCTTGATCTAATTGTAATTGGCTCTAAGCTCTCACGATTCCATCAGCTATAGAATCCCAGATGTGCCGCTATAATGGACAACTGCCTCAGCACACATGGCAAATACGAGCACAGCTGAACAGCATACCCAAAGAACATATAATAATTAATCAACTTTGCATTACTAACCCACAATTGCATGTTAAACACAGACTGCAAATCAGGACCCCTCAACACTCTGCACAGTGCATATCCTACCCCAAAATTGATCATTGCTAGGTCACTGAGCATCCACGAAAGATTGCCTGAACAGTGAACATACCTGTTGCAGTTGGCCCCCAAGCATTGAATGACCCTCCCTGGAACTCTGGGAAATACCAAGGCTATGAGGGGTTGACTTCTGTGTGGTATTAATGGTAGTTTGTTGTTATGGGCCGCCAGACCATGGGGTTCAAGCAGTCAAAACCTTGGGGGTATGAGTTGAGTCTAGATACATCATGAGGTCCATTAGCGCATATATTGATACAAGCATGAGAGGGTTCATGTACCTGTAAAGATTGACTGCTCCCTAGTAATTCAAAAGGGTACATTAGCAATGAAGATATAGATGTGTTGCTAGGTTCTTACAGTTCCATTGATAAAGTTTCTGTCTTGGCTGGAGTCGTTGTAGGTTAGGGGAACAACGATTCCTGAGCTTGAGTCCTTATATACCGCTTTGAGGTTGGCAAAGTATTCTGCGTGGGTGATAGGGTTGTGTGAATACTCCTTGTCTATATCAAGACTCCAATTAGAAGGTGCTGTGACGTCAATTATGCTCTGAATATATGCCTGCCATGCAGCTCTCCAATCAGACACATTCATGTGCAGCTGGCCAGCAACTTCGGACGTTGCCCAATCTGCTATCCCTCCAGCGGTTGTCTCAGTGTTGATGCACTATTCACAACTGGTATAAGTTTAGAACAAGTGTTACGTGTATGGATACTTGAACTTACAGGACCTAGTATATATGTCATTCAATCCAATGCTAACATGGACAGAAAGGTTATGTATCAGGCTGCAAGACAATCCATATGCCAGCTGCTTTAGCAGCATCATACAGGGGTTGAAGTGCATGGAAGCTGTTGAAGTCGATGACGCCAGGAGCTGGGTTAATGAGGCCCATATGGGTGTACACACTGACAGCGTTCAAACCCGCAGCTTTGACTTTCTGAAGAATGTCGGGCCATAGCAAAGGGACAGGCAATCTAAATGTATGGAATTTGCCTGAACTGAGCAGCGTGAAAGTCCGTTGAATGAACGAAAAAAAAAGGGAAAACCATACTGTATGAAAACTTGCTGCCCCTTCAAGATGAAACTGTAGTTATCAACCTGGTTTGTGATGTTTGTGATGCCCGCAGCTGCGTCAGACCTCCCAAACCTTGTAGCTCGGTTCTCTGGAGCCAGAATTTGTTGTGCCCTGGTCAAGAGCAAGACAAAAACAGCCGTAAAAAGACATGTTGAGAACCAGAGCCAGCTTGACTTTTGTTGAATGGCTTCAAAATTTTGGGATGAATATTCAGGAAAACAAGCTGAATTCAATATAATTTCCATGTGGACCACAAAGCCTTCTGTCCTTTTGCTTTACCACACTTACTAACTCGACAGAGTATGTGCATATACGTAAATCAATGACGACATGCCCCTCATAGCTGCAGTGCATAGAACATGTGTTTAGTCAATCTCGGTTTTGTCATTCCCTAAAATCCAGGTTCAAGTCAGAGAAATCCTCCATGCTTTGAGCACCAATTGAGGCTGCTGAATCAGCTGTTGCAAAGATATGATGACATGATGTTTCTGGCCAAGAATGTGAGATAAACCCCCTGAAGATGATCTATATTCTGGGTATGTTCAACAACAGTCACTGATGCTTTGTGCTCTGGTTCCTCCTTTTTGAGCGAGGAATTTGAGTCCTTCTCGATGCTGGGTAACTTCAACATTGAGGAGACCGGTGCAAGTACCAAGGCCCAAGAGATCACCGTAACTATAGGTTGACATGGCAATTATGATGTACTAATTGTGATAATCAAACAGCCTTTTTTGTGTCCCATTCACCTCAACTAAAGAGCCACTGCCGCCCAAGCAGTCTCTCAACGATGCTGATCTCATTCCTGAGGCTACCACCAATATTTTCAAACTGGTTATGTTTGAGTGGGTGACCCCCCTCCTTGGCCTTGGGTATGCTTGTCCACTGGATGCTCCTGATCTCTACAAGCTTCAAGAAAGTCATGGCGCAGCACATATTGCTGAGAAGATAAACACGTCTTTTGACTGCGTAACAAGCAGGCTCAAAAGTACAATGTATGCCTCAAGAATGGCGAGATCCGCCCAGGTTTGTGGAAAATTGTTATGTGGACACTAAGCAGGCCAAGGAAAGAGAAAGAAAGGAAATGGAGAGGTGGATGGGAAGAAGAGGGCAAGTCTCATATGGGCTATGAATGACAGTGTTGCCCGGTGGTTCCTGTAAGGGCGACCTCTGGAGGCTATGGCTCAATCACACAGCTGACAGAGGGAGATCCAAAGTATATTCAGTACTGTACAGTGTCTATCAATATAACTACACACCTGACAGAGGGAGATCCAAAGAGAACAAGTCTGAGGATTCCCTATGTTAGAGTGGACGCTTCTGGGGTGCCAGAGGCATGGGAAACCACTATACAGTTCAGCCACCAACATTGGAAAACATATCA
>JAGGAR010016283.1:0-10896 GCA_017657315.1 Termitomyces sp. K1Ag
TCAAAGAATCAGAATTAGAAGATGACAATGAGCTTCCTGACATCAGCACTAGTGATACTGATGACTAAACCCTTAGCATGCGTGATATAAAAAAAAACCACCAACACAATCTTGAAAAGCCAGCAACAAGCAACAATATATTCAGAACTATCAACATCCATATAAGCCTCTGACAAAGAAAAAGTAAACAACCAACAAAACAAGAGAAAAGCTCAAAGATACGACAAAAACAAAACAAAGCATTAAAAACACAAAAACACTGCTAAATTTCCTTACTGTACTGAAATACTTACAATCTTGTAGTATAGCAAAGCTGCAGCATTTCCTTGCCTTGCACATCCTTTGGAGTTACCGCCATGAGGAGTGACAGCAACAAAACAAAAAGGTCTATTTTGCTAAGTACATACATTTTTTTATACTGACTACTATACAGACTACCAACAACAAAAAACAAAAACCAAGTGCTACCAACGAGAACCTTTTAACTTCAAACTTCACTCAAATTTTGACTGACTTACAATTCAAATCTTACTTACAACTTACAATACTCAAAAACTTACAGGATCACACAGAACAGGCCAAAAAAAGGTATCAAAATTTTCTCCCCTATATAGGTGACCAGAGGAAAAGCGGTCTAGCAACTTGTACAAAATTAAAGATATTTATGAACATGCAACTAAGGATACTTCTCAAGCAACGGCACGTGCGGAATCTTTTCATCCTTCATCACTGGCAACTCCTCTGGTGCGATTTCATTTTTGTCTTGCCACTCCAGAGCCTGCTGGCATTCCCTAACGTATCAGGCAAGGCATTGTGTTGAAAGATAGCAGCGCCCACAGCTTGATGAGCAACTGCATAGCAATGGCAAGCCTCTTCCAGTGACAAATCTGATAGACAAAGGATTCCTGCAGTGCAAGCCTGCAAGCACAGGAGCCCAGCTCGACTTTGATGGAAGTTGACAAGGAAATGCAAGTCTGCTGGGATCCATTTGTGGTTGCGGTCCTCAAAGAGAGTACAAGGCTGTCAGGTGAGAGGGCGGTGCTGAGGCTAAAATAAAGAGTTAGCAAAGCGACAGAAGAAGAAAGAAAAAGACTTGCCACAGAAAGCTTGCAAGGTGTGAGCTCGCGCATGTCATTGTCACTGTCCACCTTGCGTGCACTTTCCAACATTGCCTTGATTTGTTGCTCATGTTCATCTTGGAAGCCCTCATCTTCTTCACTGCTGTCACTACCCAAGCTTTCTCCAGCACCCTTGTCTTTTCTGCTGCCTACTGTGTTTTCTTGGTCGCTATCACTAGTGTCAAAGACCTCCATGAGTGACACATCGATAGATGTTGTGACAGGAGTAGGAGAGCAAAGAGTTTCTTCCAGCTCTAGCGCAGTGGGGGAGGTAGGCAATGGCAGAGGAAAAAGTGAGCCCTCTGGCACTTGAAAAGCCATGATGATGTGTGATGGAGAAGGGATAGGCCTACAAAAAGGGATTTTGTCAGGAGTGCCTTGTAGAACATGAAAAATTGAAGAAAGGTGAGGATACCTGGACAACTTGCCAGGGCAAGGCACAGCAGGTAGGATGGGGAAGGGAGGTTCAACTGGCATGGGAGGGGGAGGAGCAGTCTTAGTGACTGCAGGAGTTTTGGCTGCAGGGGTTTGCCTGATGCAACAGCATGGACAACAGGGGCGATGGGGGTCTTTGGCTTGAAGGGGGGAATTTTCCCAACAGGGCAGATGACACACTTGACAGTGGTATAATGTGACATGGGTAAAGCTTTTCCAATTGGCGCAGAACCAGCAAGAGGTTTTGGCGTGACAGCAGGCGTAGCAACAGGAGGAGCAGCAGGAAGAACTTTGCTGCTCACAACAGGAGCAGAAGCTGACCGCCACTCAACCTTGATCTTCTTGATTGCATGTGCATGCTTTTTGTCATTGCTCAACTCGACCGTTTCCTTTGACTTGACCTTGTGCTTCCCTGTAGCAGGTGCCAATGAAGCTTGAAGCTCCACATATCAAAAAGATTGACCTTGTCGACACAAGAAATCCTGTGCAGCCTGAACCAAAGCAATGCAATGCTTGATTGCTGCTGTATCCTTGGGTTCCTTCTCATGCTTCTTCCCAACAATCACGCCTTGATGCATACATCCTTTGATTGTGATAGGCAAAAAAAACAAGTAGCAAGACTTACATTGTCTTGGAGACTTGTCATCTCTGGCTCCTCTACCACCACCTGACGCAGAGGAGCAGCTGCAATGTTGGATGGACTGGCGACAGTGGGTACAACCACATTGGAGCCTGAAATAGTAGTGTCAGCAGTGGGGAAGTGGTCGAAAGTCAAACCCTTAAGAACTTTGATCATGTTCATGGTCTTCTGGACATGGCCCTGTCAAAATATTAGTGGCAAAAAAGAAGCAAAGCAACAAAAAGAACTTGCAACATATTTCTCATAGGACTGCACTCAAGGTTGTTTAAAGAAGCACTGCCATAGCAGCGTGCCCACCACAACATGTCTGGAGCTTGAAGTTCACTCCAAGCACGAAGAAGATCACCGATAGTTATGAGCACGTTTTGACCATGCTCGGGGTCCCCTGCAAGACGAAGAACGTCATGCACAATTGGCAACACCTGAATAATGAAAGTCTGTGTGGTGATCTTAGTCTTTGCCACCTCGGTCGCCTCTTGTTTGGTGGGAGTCATATGTGGAAGAAATTAAATCTGAAGTTCAAATTCAGTGTGCACAAAAAGAAAATAAAATGGTGACACACAAAAACGAAAGTGTGACAAAAAGAGAGAGAAAAAGAGGAAGCTAAGAGAGGAAAGTGAGTGCTTGAAGGGGTCTTTTATAGAGGGAACAAAGATAAAAATAGGTGCTTCTTTAGGCACTGAGGAAAGAAGATCAAACATGAGGTAGATTAATGTTAGTCATAATGGTGGAGATTGACTGAAGACAGTCAAGATTTAAGTTGGGGGGAGGATGATGAGCTGGTGTTGGTGCTGGACACATATTTTTTCATTTTTCTTGACATTTTGCTACTATTAGATGTGATGTGCCTGTCACATGATCAGCTGATGGGCTTTTCTTGCTGATTGATTTTTTAGAGCTTGGGTTGGAGCCACATTGGAGCTATAAATATTTTAAGTGCTCTCTCCACTCATCTATTATGTTTTATGGAGCACTTTTCTTATAGGATATGCCCAACTCCAAAGCATTTTAGGTATATATAGCCTTGATTTTGTAGTATAATGCCAGAATATAGCATATTGCTGCCCCTACACACTAGTGAGCTCACTGCTGTAAGAGCGCGCTCATTGTTCTCCTTGTTCTCGACACATTTTTTGCTCTGAGAAGTGCATTCTACATGTTTTCACTGTTGTTGGTGATTTAAGCACGTGTGCTTGATTGCCTTCAATTGTTTGTGCCTGATTGGCATTATGCTTTGATTATTGATTAGTCAGCAGCTAGTGCTCAGTTAGCACTGGTATTAGCATTTATGTATACATCTGCACTTGCATTTGTTTGTTTTTGCCGCTGACCTCATTCCATATTGCCCTGCATGCACAAATCTTAGACAAGCACTCATTTCCATTCGCTACTAAATCAAAGTTTGTCACCACTTAAAGTCCCTTGCGCATAACTCTAGGTTCCCAGCACACTGACCGACAAGAACTTTTGAGTGCCGACACATCTGAGCAACAGGTTTCACTTCAGTCATCCCAAGATCAGATCTTACATAATCCTGCCCACGTACCTGTTGTTGCTGTTGCCAACAAAAAGTTCACTCGTTGCTGATGGATTGTAGAGCGCTAGCGCTATAGTTGATATTATAACCAACTTGTAGCAAATCTCCGGCGCTACCTTATAGAACTACTCTCACATCATAAACTTAATGTGTAAAGCTTTTCTAGGGTGTTCTCTTTGTTTGTGTAACTTCTCTAGCATGCTAGTGTCTTAGAAGCACTGCGCAAATAGGGCTTGCCTTTCTTAAGGTAAGCACACCCTCAGGAAAGTAGTGTTGTCATCACCATCTTCTCTCAAATAGTGCGCTTTTCCTTTTTGTTTATTTTTTGTTTCACTTTTTGACAATTTTTGCTGCGTGCAGTCCAACGCCTGGCAGATGGCCACCACCTCACCACATGCCTCTGACAAGCTTGAAGACCAAGTTGGCTGGGCCTGGACTTGCGCTGTTGTCTCTCATTTCCTTGCTAACCATCTGTACGGTCTTCTGGACATTCATCCCACTCTTTTCAGCAATGGCACTTTGCTGCCTTGGTTTATTACCATTTTGGTCATGAGGGCCTCATCTTGGATCTGGTATGCATCCTCTTTTCTCTGTTTCTCTTGTTCTTTTTGACAGTGTTCTTGCAGAGTACTGTCAACACCCTATTCTGGTCTTTCCAGCATGCCAGCCTTGGAGATGTCTGCCATTTTCTCATTTGTCATCATGGTCTCACCCATTTCACCCTGCACTATTTCTGGTGCCATGAATGGCTCATCAACATGGGTGACAATGATCTGATCGCCTGCATGACAAATCTGCTTGCTCCAGACTTTGAGCCATTTCATTGCACATTCTATCAAGCTGGCTACGGTGATGATCCTCATGAGGAGGCCCAACATGAACAGAGACAATATCACATGATGACAATTCTGAGGGCATGACACTTGTTTCCTGTGTCTGTTGAGTTACTCTGTATCAAGTACATGAGTAAAGTTTCTATGTATATTATCCTTTTCTCTGTTTTCTACTCCCTGTTCTCTGTTTATTATCTATGTTCTCTGAGTCTGTCTATATTCTCTGAGTCTGTCTCTGTTCTTCATTGATGTTTGTGATGGTTGTGGCAGTGGCCGCAGTGCTTGGGGGGTTCCCCCCCAAACCTCCCTTTTGGCTTGTGGTGCCATCTGCCCTGCAGAGCTTTTCAATGGGTCTCATTGGAGCTCAATAATCTTAATTTCTCATTACAGAAGACTTTGTTATGGTTTGTTTGTGTAGCCTGTTTTAAAAACATAGAACATTTTTTTTTCCACACATGTACTTGAGGCTAGCATAGCAACAAAGGACAGATTTTATGTACACTAGGACACTAGGATGACAATAAAATGAGGTTATTCTATGAGGACAAGGAAGGTAGAAATGCAACATGACAGGTCATGTGAAATATTAAAACTCTGAACATCTCTGTTCAAGTCTGAATTCCCCCTCATGATGCCTCACTCCTTGACCCCCTTTATGACTCTGCAGATGGGCTGAGCGATGGTGCCATCCAGTATCGTTACATGGTATGTTTTTTTTATGTCATTTCTTTCTCTTTTTGCTTTCTAACTTTGCTTTTCTAGCATTGCTACCACAACTAGGTCACTCATTGCAGCCAGTGCTGGTTTTGATTCTTGACTATGCACACCTTTTTCACTGTGGTGAATCTGGTGTCATCAGTCCTTTTGCTCTCTTCAATCACTTTCTACACTAACCCTGCCTTCAACATTAGAATCTTGGTCTTTCCTCTTCTGTCTGATCAGGTGAGCTGAAGGGTTAGTTGGGGACTCCTAGGTGCTGGCTGGGGTGTTTCTTGCAGTGGGCTTTGATCCTTTTTCAAATTTTAAATATTTTATCTTTTGTCATCTCTTGCTTCGTGGAGGCCACTACTTTAGATAGTGGTCCTTTTTACATATCAAAATGTTATTGCAGCCTTTGGGCCTGTTTCTACAATCTTTTTGCTTGAACCCCTAAGTCCCTAATCTGGTATGAACTTAAGTTGGTATGAGATTCTGAGAAACCACCTAAGTGATTTCTTTTGCTGCTGTCTGTTTGCTCTGTCAGTAGTGTATCCCTGTACTCCATTTGTCTAATGTTATTCTTTTCTCTTTTTCATGTCTCTTTTGAGGGCTGCTACCTCATTACTTTATAAGGCAATTGTAACACGTCATTTTGATTGTGTTGTCTACGCATCCTCCTGCCTGATGAAGCTATATTTTTGATTGCATCACTTTCATATGTCTTCACAGAAATCTGTCATTTTGGAAAAATTGGCCTATGGCCCTTCTCCCCCTTTCTAAAATTCCAAACTCTCCTGAGTTTCATCTATGTCATGTATGCTCAATCTAATTTAAATTTGCTACTCATGTGGGTGATTAAATTAATCTTTCATGCCCTGTTCCAAGTTCATATTCTGTGGTGTGAATCATATCTCATTGAATATACATCACAATGACTTAGAAATTTTAGATCGACCTCTCAGGTATAAAAGCTGTTGACCTTTGTTGTTTCTAGCTATCAGCTCCACCTGTTCTTCTTTTTTCTTTCTCTGCTCACCATGGCTTCTCTCACCAATGCTCCCAACAAAGCCTCATCTGAACCAGTCTTGAGGATTATAACACCATTCCCGCTACTGAGTTTGCTCATCATTATCATATGCTCTGCTTCTGTGCTAACAGTGTGGTACGTTGTTTCATTCTTCTTCTTTCTATTTCTTTGCTAACTTTTAATCATAGCTCGATGTCAAGGATATTTTTCTAGCTCTGCACAACTCTCATGAAGGCTGCAAACAGGTCTTTCAGTTGCATCATGTGTTCCAGACTCTTCAGACCAACCAGGCCACTGCAATTTGTGATGGGAAGGGTGAGGGTTTGACTCCTTATGCCTACTCTGAGTGTTACCATTGCATTGTCACTATTACTGGTGACATCCATCATGTGTGCAAAGTGTGCAAGGAGGCTATTGTGCAGGCTGCCATTGCTCAGGCAGCTACCAAGCAGAGTTCCCCTGCACCCAAGGCTATGCATGCTACTAGGAAGGTATGTCCTGCTCCTTTAACTTCTGTATCTCTACTCATCTTTCTTTGCCTAGACCCACAAGTCCAAGGTTAATGACAACATGCCTGAGTTAATCAAGGAGGATGTAGTCATGGTCGCTGGAGATGCCTCAGTGCGCACTTGCTCTTGCTGTGCTTGCTCCATCATTGGTCATCTTACCAACCTCTTCCTTAATCTTCAGGTCGATGCTCTGTATGCATCATTTGCTTTTCTCCACTCATCGTGTTGCTGACTTGTCACACATAGGAGGCTACTCCCAAGGCGTCCAAGATCAACAAGGATGTCAAAACTGCCAAGCCCATCAAGTGCACTAAGAAGAGTGGTTGCAGACTCTGCTCTGGTCATGACCACAACTGTGAGTGTCTCTTTTCTATTCTTTTAATCCTTCTAAACTTAATTTCTGTCTGTCTTCTAGTCTCAGAGTGTCTTAAGGATGTTGAAGCACATCACAATGACTCTGTTTTAAATGTTGCTCCTGCCAACGGTTTTAATATCAACACTTTATTTCATTCTGAGGCACAGCAACTTGCTCTCTACTTTGCTTATCTTGACAATATCTCTTTTGCTCATGATCAGAAGCATAAGGCTGCTGCTCTTGCCAATACTCCCAACAAAGCCACTCACACCACTGACAATGTCATTGAGGTCAATGAGGTAGACTCTGCCACTGTTGTCAACAAGCTTACTCATACTAAGAGCTCTCCCAACTAGGGTGCCTTGAGCGCATAGTCCCCATAAGTAGTGTTTAGCTAGTAGTAGGGTAGTTCCCAATATTATCTTCATTCACTAGCTTCAATCTTCCATGTCTGATTCTAAGTCTAATTCTGTGTGATCAACTAAGTTTTCTTGGTCTACTAGCTCTGCCCCTCTTCATGGCACTAGTCTGATGCCATCAAACAAATAGTCATGATCTCTGGCTTTCTTTTTGTTGTAGTAGAGTAGTTCTCAATATTATCTTCATTCACTGGCTTCAACCTTCCATGTCTGATTCTAAGTCTAATTCTGCACAATCAACTAAGTTTTCTTGATCTACTAGCTCTGCTCCTCTTTCTAGCACTAGTCTGATGCCATCAAATAAATAGTCATGATCTCTGACTTTCTTTCTAGGCTTCTCTATTCTTTCTGTAGATAACATTAAATCACCATCTGCCTCCAAACTGTTTGAAGAATTGATCATTTCCTGTAACGTCCTATCTGTTACATCAATAAACTTATTGATGCTAGTTGGCGATTCAATTTTGTGGCGTGCATGATAGGGTATTACATGGAATGCGCCAACCTTCTCCTGCCACAATGATTCATCCATCTCTGAGACAATGTAGGCTCCACCTTTATTGTGTGCAATGATTACCATCAGTCCTAGATATCTGGGGCTCATCTTCCTCACTGACGATACTGACTTCTCTATGGCAGTATCATGAATTACCACCAAGTCCAACAGCTTGAATGTGTAATTCTCAATTAGGTGTGCATGGTTGCATTCTGCTTTCATGACTCTATCTATTTTCTCCTTGGTCACCCAGTGTCTCATTTCTTCTACATGTTGATGATGCTTTGCCAGCACTTGCATGCAGAAGGCAATCAAGTCTGTAGTGGAAAGCAGACCCTCTGGGAAGTTCATTAACCAAGTTGCCTCTACTATGTCTAATGGTAGGATAGGATGCATGCCCATAGTAGCATAAAACGGTGAACATCCTAGTCCTTTGTGTACTGTAATCCTGTCTGCCCACATTACATAGTAAAAGAAATAGAACCATTGCTTATAATCATTGCCAGCTGCTTTAAACAGAGTTTGTCAAATGTCCCAAGTATGGGTGCTCAATCTTTCCATTAGCCTGCAAATTATATGCTGATATTCTAATCCCTCAGATCCCATACTTTCTCTCTAACCATTCCAAGGCTGCCTTAAACGAAGGACCATTGTCCATCACAATTTCCTGAAGACATCCCCATCTACAGATAATATCTTCAAAGAGCCAATGCCCTATTGATGCTCCATCATCCAATTTCAAAAGTCTACCTTCTATTTATGTTGTCAATGAGCACCTTCTGTGAACTGCATACTTATATCCATTGGAATCTGGCATATGCATAACATCACAATGCAATTTCTGGAAAAGACCTGCTATGTGTGTTACTACCAGCAGTATCTTTAAGAGCTTCTTCTGCCTTCCTTGACACAAATGACAAGTTCTGACATACCAATGGATGTCTGCTTCTAGGTCTGGCCACCAGAATCACTGTAATAGCAGGCTTTTTGTGGTGAAAGCTCCTTTATGCCCTAGGCTATCATGTGTTGCTTTCATCATGTACATTTGGTCTTCTCCACTAACAACAAGCTGATTTCCTTCATTGTTCCATTTGTACGGCCTTCCTTCCTTATCCAAAAAGAAGTGACTGGTGTTCTGAACAAAGTTATTGTATTCTTGTTTTGTATCATATTGGGCTCCCCGTGCTTGATCAGGGTACTCTGCTCTAAATAATTTCTCAACTTCAGCAAGGCTGTTTCTAAACTTTCCTCATTCAAGGTATCCATGTCTACAGCTATTTCATTTTTAACATTGTTCACTTCTTCAGCTTCCTCATATAAATATCTGCTGCAAGTATCAATCTCGTGCTTAAAATCTTTAAAGTCTAAAGGTTCTTCCCAGACTATTCCATTGTTTGGGTCATTATACAATGCTCTTGCTATCCATCTGCGGCAAACGTCTTGCCAGGTACATGTCTTAGTGTAAAGTGATACTAGGTCAGGATAGTGTCTATCCAGTGGTTAATGGTAGCATTAGGCCTCAAGCTAGGATTAAATAGCATTCCTTTAATGTATTTCACATCTGTTTCCACAATCAATTTCCTGCAACCTACCAGCCAATAATAACGGTGTTCTAAGGTCCTGTAGAGCCTGAACAGCTCTCTTTTTAGCTGAGAAAATCACGCTTCCCTTTCATTCAATAAGATCAAACCAAAATGCACATAGTGTCTCATCTTGGAGTTGTCCTTGTCGACCTGGTAGATATAGAAACTTACTGCTGGTGTAATCTAACAGTTGGATTATGGGTGCTGCTGCTAACACGTCCTTCAAAGTCTGCATAGCTGTTTCTTGCTCTTCTCCCCATTCAAACAGTACACCCAAACAGGTCAATTTGTTAATTGGGTCTGCTATCCCATGTTACATTTTTTTAAGTCACCCAGTGTTGACTTTAGCCCGTGCAATCCACGCAACTTCACGAACTTCAAAAAAGAAGTTCACTGCCACCTGTCAACTTTAAACATTAAAATGTTAATGTTGATAGCCCTCATTTAGTATGAGTACATTAGATACTCAATTGGATCAGGCACTTGGGAACAATGCTGAGTGCCCAGCGCATAGAGCAACAGCAGTTGCTCCTGTGCATGTCACAGAGCCTGCCACATCACAGCATGGAAAAGCTAATGAGTTGCTGGTAATGCCAGGGGCTTTGTCTGCGGTTACTCCGCACAGACCATCAAATGGTGGTCTGTCGACGTTGGCTCATGGAGGACATGAGGTGTCTTCGATTCCTCTGAGACAATTGGATGAGTCCATGGGACTACACGGTCTGCCTCACACTGAGCTAGACCTGATTGCGTGACTACAAGGATACATTGATAAGGATAAGGAACCCTAATATGTGTCATTGTTGAAACACCTGAGTGTGTTTCAACCGTTCTTTGGTGCAGCGGGAAGTGGATATACCCCGCACAACCAATCCATGCCTGCAACAAGTGTGATATCAGACAAGCGAGGTATTGGATTACAACCTTGCTTTCAGTCCTCTATCTGGGCTGGAGTTACTCCACTGGTAACTCCTCACATAGTAGAGTTACCTGAGATGGCGGACAATACATCTGATACAGATGCAGAGGTAAGTCTGCAGACGCACCTTCAGCGGCATGTCCTAGCATTTTGGCAATTGCATGAGGATACGGTGCCAAAAGTGTCCACTCAGGCACACTTATTGGCGAGGGTGAATAAACACCTTGCCATACAACAGGCTATAGGGCGAGAAATTATCCTGACTGAGCCTGACAAGTTTATTAACTTGTACATGCATTTCCTGGTGGAGGAATTGAAAGAATACT
>JAGGAR010016284.1:0-10876 GCA_017657315.1 Termitomyces sp. K1Ag
TGCTCTGGTTCTTCTTGTAGAATGGCTACAAGTTCCAAGTCCCATCATGGCCACTTCCCCTTTAGGTCAGCAGATTTGTCAGTGTCAGCCATGGCTGATGGTTGATATGTTTTCCAATGTTGGTGGCTGAACTGTACAGTGGTTTCCCACACCTCTGGCACCCCAGAAGTGTCCACTCTGGTATAGGGAATTTGTTCTCTTTGGATCTCCCTCTGTCAGGTGTGTAGTTATGTTGATAGACACTGTACAGTACTGAATATACTTTGGATCTCCCTCTGTCAGCTGTGTGATTGAGCCATAGCCTTCAGAGTTCACCCTTACAGACTGAGGCTGAAGACAACGACAACGAAACAGGTGTCATAACTCCTGTGATGAAGCTGCCAACAAAGGAAAAAGGAAAGGCAAAGACATCCGCAGTGACCAAGACAAAGAAGTCCAAGGTTTCTAAGCCCAAACTGTCCTCTTTCAGTGATGTTCCCTCCACAGTGAGTTTAAGCACTTTTTCTTTTATTGCACTGACTTTGTTTTAATTCACAAACGTTGAACTAGCGATGATTTTGCCAAAGCTCAAGAATGGGGCATACACACAGAATAGCAAGGATTGGCCGGAGGGTATGAAGATCTCTCTGGGAAAGAACTTGGTGGTCTTGAATGCCCCATCGGCACGTCTTAAGTCTCTCATGATTAACGGCCTCATAAGTTGAACTTCATTCTTTCTCTTATTTGCGCTACGTCTTCCTTGATGCGCAAGTCTCTGTATGTTCTCTCAAACCTCCTTGTGTTGTTGATGTACTGGAATAAGGCCTTGGTAGCTCCCATGTTGCTTAACAACCTGTGCAAGACATTCGGGCCCAAGTTGACTGTTTTGCTGAGTTCTCTCCTCTGCCTCGTGTACGCTGGGCAGTCTAGTAGGAAGTGTTCGACGGTTTCATTCCCTTCATGGCATGCTCCACATTCTGGTGACTCTGCCCACTTGAACCTGTGTAGGTACTGGTTTAGGGGGCAGTGCCCTGTTCTCAGCTGAGCAAGTATCAATGCGTGTTTTTGGGGCATGGTTACTAAAGTCTGCAGGATATTCTTCATGTCAGGCGCCTCAGGGTCCATGGCTTTCAATCTGTCAAATCAAGGTGACTTCGCAATGCGCATTTCCGCATCCTTCCTCCACTCTTTCTTATGCTTTGCCAGGATTGCTGCTCTCGACACCTTGAGGGGTTTGCAGAGTAGGGCCAATCCTTTCATCTCTGTTTCTTTCTCCTCTGCCGCCTTCTTTGCCTCCTTGTCAGCCCTTTCATTTCCAGGTATCCCCTTATGACCTGGTGTCCAGTAGATCTGATGTCGGCATCTGGGTCAATGTCTTGGGCCCTTCATATCTCTTTCAACACCTCATTAATCAGGTACCATGCCATTCCCCTCCCCGTTGCTTCCAAGGCTTGCATCCCTGCTTGGTTGTCCATCCTCAATGTCACATCATGTATCCTCCCTGCCTTTCTCAGCTCCTTTCACAGCAATTCTAGCCCCAACACCTGCCCCACACATTTGCCTTTGAACACCGTGTGTTGTTCATCCAATTCCAGACACTTCTGCAGCATCTTTACCTCCCTTCTAAACCTCCTGTACAGCACCGCCGCTGCTTCTATCTTCCTTGCATGTCCTGACCCATCAGTGTAGATCCTGATGTCTGCCTCATTTCCCCTCTCTCTCTCCAGTGCTTCCTCTACTGATCCATCTATGCAGACGTCAACTGGACATGTCCATTCTGGTGAATGTCGAACAATTGCAATTGTCTCCACATCTCCTGAATATACCCCAAAAGCCTTCATGATGTAGTGCAGTGGTGCGCAGTGCCGTTTCACAAATCTAGATGCTTTCTTTACCAGCTTGTACATGGGGTGCATGTCAGGAACCGTTGCTATCCTTGCCACAGCCTTGATACACACTTGCTTGACCCATATATCAATTGGTGCCAGCCCCATGTGAGCTTTGAGTAAATCTGTTGGTGTTGTCCTCAGTGCTCCCACCACCTGCAATGTGCTTGTTCTTTGGACCCTCCCCAATTTGGCCATGTATCCTCTCGCCCCTCTGATCAGCTTCCCCTCTACTGTCATGTCTGAGGTGCACCACACATCTGCCACGTATAGCATTGTTGGCACCATGACTGCTTCATACAGCCTCTTCGCTAGCTGCCCCCCTATGCCCCTGTTTACTTTTGCCAATCTCTTCACTTGCAGAGCCACCGCTGTCCCCTTCCCATGTGCATATGCCACGTGCTCCCCAAAGCGCAGCTCCTGGTCAAGTATAACTCCCAAGAAATTGTGTGAGGATTCTATTTTGATTGTCACTCCATTGATTCATATCGTGGGTTGTTGCGCTAGCTTTGTCTTTCCTCCCATGCTTCTCTCTTTCTCCCATTGCCTCATGAACCCCATCTCAACAAATTTCTTTACCTCGTATATCAAGAAGTGTGTTCTTGCCCATTCCCCTGCCCCATCTTTTTGCCTCATCAAGTCCTCCACCTTTCTTGCGGCATCAGCCATCTTGTCCCCCTCTGCTGCCACATATGCATTGTTTGCAAACAATCCTGCCAGTTTCCCTGCCTTCCCCTCTGCTCCTTCTATCTGTCCTGTGTTGTAAAAGTTGTAACACAGACCTGATGTGTTGCATCCTTGGTTCAATCTGCTGTGTATCGGTATTGTCTGTGAGGTGTAATCATCAAATGCAATCACCATCTCTCTCCTCTCCAGCTTTCTTTTGAACCACCCTACTACCTCTTCCAGAACTCCTCTTTTTCTCATGTCATGAAGCAAGACTCTTGGCACCATGTTGGGGAAAGCCCCCTTCACATCCATGAACACTACCATCACCACCTTTCCCCTGTGCCAGGCATCCTTGATAAATGTCACCAGGACATGCAGTGAGTCTGTTGTTGATCTTCCCAGTCTGCCCCTAAATTGATATCTCGGAAGTAAGTTCACCTTCTCCATGAAGTATGCCAGCTTTGTCTTGACACACGATGATAAGACCTTTGCCACAGTGTCCAGGAGCACAATGGGATGGTATGCATTTGGGTTGCTATAATTGTCCTTCCCAGGTTTCCATATTACAACTGTCTTGAACAGTTTCCACTGCTTTGGATATACCTGATGGTTGAACATCGCCTGAAATATCGGTCCCAGGTACCTTATGATGGTGTACCTTGTCTTCTTCAGGACTATGTTTGGTATACCGCTGAGTCCCAGAGCCTTGTGTGGTTTCAGCTTTTCAATGGCAGCATATATCTCCTTGTCCATTATCGGCATCCATCCAAAAGCCAGCTCAGGATACTTGTCCTCCCTCTCGTTGTTCCCTCCTCCTGATGCATTGTAGAAGAAGGCTTTGTGGAACAGCCTAGCCTTCTCCTTGTTCTCTGTCACTTCCCTCTCTACTCTGTTCACCTCCTCACACAGTGCTGGTGTCCTTGCCCTCCCTCTATCTGTGGGGGCCATTGTGACAAACTCCTTCATGTCCCATACTGTTTTTGCATCAACCAACTCTAGCCAGTCCTCCCAATGCCTCTTTTTTGCCGTCTTAATTGCCCGCCTCAGATTGTTCCTTGCTTGTCTAAATCTCTCGTGTGTCGGATGTCCCTCTATCTCTGCCACCCTGGCCGATTCCCTTCCCAAAGCTTTTGCCTGTGCTTGTATTTCTGTGAGTTCCTTGGACCACCATCTCTTCATGCCTGATACTTCCCTCCTCACTGATACCTTTGTCTTCACTGCCTCCTTGAGTGCCCTCATCACCTCATCAAGTTTCTTTTCCACCTCTTTTGGCCTTTCAATTTCTGCCATGCTGATTCCCTCAAGTTGATTCCCCAGCTCATTCTCAAACTCTTTCCACTCCACCTTTTGGAAGTCCCATCCCTTCTTCACCTCTGCTTGTTCCATGCAAAGGTCACACACTGTAGTCACCAGGAAGTGGTCTGTGTGTGGGGGTTGATTGTTACACAAAACCTCTCACCGTATGATCCATTCCCGTATCTTGTTGGATGCGAATACATTGTCCGGCCTTGTCAGGTTCTTTGTGTTCTTGGCTTCCAGTGTCGCTACCTCAGGCCTTAGCACAATTGTCATCCTGTGCCTGTTGACCATAGCTATTAGTTCCTCCGCTGCATCAATGTTTTGTCTTGTGAATAGGTGCCTGTTCCATGGGTGATTCCACATGGGGTGATGCCTATTAAAGTCTCCGATCCATATGTCTGCCCCACTCTGTCCCCTAGTTTGTCACCCTTCCCTGCTTTGCAAGAAGAAATCCACCGCTCTGATGCTTCTTGAGTGCTTGCAGTCATTGTAAATGTTGAAAATCTGTATGGTCCTGCCCTCTGCCTTTACACTTATACCCACCACATCCAGGCACTCCACATTCAGCCTCGTCCATGCATTTGTCACCATCCTCCTGTTGACCAATATCAGCACTCTCGTTTGCCTCGGTTCTCTCTTGTCATGTCCTTTTGGGAATACTGGTTGCCACCTTTGCATGGCCCTCAACTGTTTATTGAAATTGAAATAAGGTTTCTGGAGGCAAATGATGTCAACGCTATTGCTCATAGCATGTAAAACAGCTTGTTGGGCTGTGAGAGCATATTGTTATTTGGTCGTGTCATCTGGTCTTGCTGTGTCCCTCATTTACTGCCTGACTCATTGCAATGGCAAAGGGGGCATGCTCGTCGGTGTCTCCTTCAATGCCTCTATTGATGCCACAAGTTTCCTCATCTCCCTTTCCCATCCCTCCAGCATCTGCACCTTCCTCTGCTCCAACGTCAATTCTCTTCTTTTCTCTTCAGCCCACCTAAACTTGTCCAACATGGTCTGCGTCCCTCCCATGGTCTTGCTTGTCCCTGCTCTCTGGTTCTCCTGTGTCAATGTCAGTCTGACTTTGTTGCTTCTCTCTTTTGTCTCTCCCCCTCCTTGCCCTTGTGCTTCTCCTGCCAGTCGCCCCTGCCCTACTCCCCTCATCACATACCCCCCCAATGCACCACTATGCAAACCTCTGTCCCCTTACCCTGCTTGTATCCCACCTTCCTGCTCCTCATCAACTCAGACCCATGTTCACAGCTGGTCGATGGGGTAATATTTGTACTTCATCTCAGGGGACCTGTCCAGGAGTCTGTTCTTCACCTCTACAAATGTTGGGCATGATCTTGCCAACAATGGGTGGTCATGCCAAATCCCTTTTGCTTTGCAATTGACACACGCAAACTTCCCTGGGTTAGTCTCCTTGCAGTCCTTGGTTCTTCGCGCATAGTCCACATGTATCTTTCTCCTGTTTGCACTCATGAGCAATGTGTTCCCTCCTGTACCTTTGGCATTTTAGACATCTCTAGGTTCCTGGTCCAACTTCCTTGCATTTACTTGCTTACCCTTGATGATGAGCCCATGGCGTATGATCGTGTTTGCTCCCTCTGCTGTAGCACAAAATAAGACCAGGTAGGCCACCCTCTGGTTTTCCCTC
This sequence comes from Termitomyces sp. K1Ag, assembly GCA_017657315.1. Classification (NCBI taxonomy): domain Eukaryota; kingdom Fungi; phylum Basidiomycota; class Agaricomycetes; order Agaricales; family Lyophyllaceae; genus Termitomyces; species Termitomyces sp. K1Ag. Next base: position 5,485 of record JAGGAR010016284.1, read on the forward strand.
CTTGTGTGCGGTGCCCTTGCCCACCTTGCCACCACCAACTCTCCTGGTAGTAGACCATTGCATCCCTTGACCATTCCTATTCCCTCTGATGAGTTGTCCCCCAGCAAAATTGGAACGAATTCGACGAATACATTGTGCGACCTCTTGGTTACTTTCACTCCGGCATCAAATTTCTCGATGAATGCTTTCTGCACATCCGGTCTCGTGAGCCATTCTGCTGCCTCCATCGAGTTTAGTTTGAACAATACCCCCCCATTCTTCAATTGTTGTGCAGACACAAATTCCATTGCCAGGCTGTTCATGCCCTGTATGCCCATCAAGTCCTTTGTGATCCTTGGTTTCTCCACCAGTTCCCTCTCAGTAAGATCTTTCCACCTGTTGTCTCCTCTGTTGTCAATGATCATCTGCTTCACCTTGTTCTTAGCTCTCTGGATGACGTCTTCATGTATGGCCCTGCATGCAATCTCCACAAATGTGGTTCCCTGCTGTGGTTCCACCTGCCTTGCCTCTCCAATTCCTCCCTCGTCCTGCATCAGCTTCCTCTTGGTCACCTGTCCATTCTCCATGTGCTCCACCAGTTCCCTCACCTGGTCTGCCATCTCCATGATCATCCTCACCGATGTCTCAACCAGTGTACCCATGTTCTCTCTGAATTCCTTGAGCACTTTTCCCATCGACTCCACTGACTCTTTGTTCTTGCTCCCTATCTCTAGTTCTGACATCCCCAACACCACTGCTTTCAGCCCATCTTTGATCTCAATTACTATCTCTGGTTTGGACACCAGCAAGAGTACCATGCATCTGAGGATTCTGAAGTCCATTGCATCATCAATCTCGTCAAGTACCCCATTGTTGTGTAGGCAATTTCTCATGTCTTTGGTTGTCTTGATCCTCATCTGCTGTGTTTGGGCATCTTGCCTGCTAGTTGCGCTTTGCGTGATAACCCCTGGTGCGGTACTTTGCTTATGCAGTGCTTGCGTGGCATTCTTTGCTGCAGTCCCATTGTTTGCTAGCATTTTGCGTTCCAATTTGTTGATAAAGGCTTTAGGAAAGTGTAAAGATGGTGTATGTGTAGTAATCTACTCTCAATCTGTGCCTCATCTGTTTCTGTGTGTTCTCAAGCTTGTTGAACTCAAGTTCCCATGGTAAGCAGATGGTGGTTGTGAATCAAAAGCGTTCCTTCTCCTGTTGTTACACCTGCCATTGTGCCAAAACCTTTTGCTAGTCCTGCGCTGATTGGAAAGGCTTTGCTTGCATCGCGTTATACTGCTGTCAAGCACGTTATGTGTCCTGTCAGGGAAATTTCTCCTTTCAAACCAAAGACCCCCATCACTTCCATTGTCCTCGCTGTCATGTCAAGTAAACCTCCAGCAGCCAAAACTCCTGTGGTTGCTAAAACTGCTTCTCCTCCCCTTTCCATGCCAGTTGAGCCTCCTTTCCCTGTCCTGCCTGCTGTGCCTTGCCCTGGCAAGTCGTCCAGGTACCCTCATCTTTCCTCAATTTTTTGCGTTCTTCAAAGTGCTCCTAACAAAAACCCTTTTTGTAGGCCTATCCCTTCTCCATTGCACATCACCATGGCTTTTCGAGTGCCAGAGGGCTCACTTTTCCCTCTGCCTGCACCTACTTCTCCTGCTGCACTAGAGTTAGAAGAAACTCTTCACACTCCTTCTCCTGTCATGTCATCTATTGACATGTCGCTCATGGAGGTTTTTGACTCTGGTGATGATGACAAGGAGAACACAGTAGTTGGCAAAAAAGATGAGGGCACTGGAGAAAGCTCAGGTATCAATAGCAATGAAGAAGATGCAGGCTCTCAAGATGAATGTGAGCAACGTATTGAGGCGATGTTAGAAAGCGCACATGAGGTAGACAGTAACAACAACATGCACAAGCTCACACCTCATAAGCTTTCTATGGTAAGTCTTTTTCTTTCTTCTTCTGTCACTTTGCTAACTTTTTATTTTAGCCTTGATGTCACCCCCTCACTCGATAGCCTTGTACTCTCTTTAAGGACCGTGACCACAAATGGATCCTGACAGACTTGCATTTTTCTGTCAACTTCTGTCAAAGTCACGCTGGGCTCCTACGCTCACAGGCTTGTGCTGCAGGAATCCTTTGTCTACTGAATTTGTCACTGGAAGAGGCTCACCATTGCTACATGGTTGCTTGTCAAGCTGTAGGCACCACTATCTTTTGACACAACGCACTTGCTTGATACGTTAAGGAGTGTCAACGGGCCCTTGAGTGGCAGGATGAGAACAAGATCACACCAGAGGAGTTCCTGGCAATGAAGGATGAAGAGATTTAGCACGTGCCATTGCTCGAGAAATATCCCTAGTCGTGCATTTATATATATATATTTTTTTGTACAAGTTGCTAGACCACTTTCCCCCCAATCACCTATATAGGAGGAAAAATTTTGACACTTTTTCTTGGTCTGCTCTGTGTGATTTTAAAAAAGTAAGTTCTTTGAGTACTGTATGTTGTAAGTGAGATTTGAAATTTAAGTCAGTCAAAATTTGAAGTTTGAAATTAAAAGATTCTCATTGGTAGTGCTTGGTTTTTGTTTTTCGTTGTCGGTTAGTTTGTATAGTAGCTGGTAAAAAATGTATATACTTAGCAAAATAAACTGTTTTGTTTTGTCGCTGTCACTCCAAAATAAGTAGCTTGAGGTTAGTGCTCAGTAAATCATCATGGTGGTAACTCCAAAGGGTGCGCAAGGCAAGAAAACACTGCGGCTTTGCTATACTACAAAATTGTAAGTATTTCAATAAGGAAACTTAGTGGTGTTTTTGTGTTTTTTAACGCTTTGTTTTGTTTTTGTCATATCTTTGGGCTTTTCTCTTGTTTTGTTGGTCATTTACTTTTTCTTTGTCGGTCACTTATATGTACTTTGATAGTTCTGAATATATCGTTACTTGTTTTTATATCATGCACACTGAGGATTTAATCGTTGGTATTGCTAGCACTAATGTCAAGAAGTTTGTCGTTGTCTTCTAATTCTGATTTTTTGAGTTCTCTAAGTTTAGCGGTGTCGATATCAAGCGCAGTATCAGGTAATGGAATTTGCGCGCATGAGAAATATGGAATCAATTGAAACGCTGCAACTGGTCAATGAAGTACAGACCCATCAAGTTCACAAATAATGTATGTGCTGCCACAATTGTGGGCAATGACTATGAGCAGGCCAAGATATCTGGGCTTCATCTTTCGATTATGCAACATTTCAATTTTTGTATTTCGCATGAGTACGAGCACACCTCTAGTAAAGTTATAATTTTGAATTGTAGCGGCAAACTCTTCTTCAATGCAAATGGCAGCTTTACAGCGGTCAGCAAATATAATACTATGGAGTCACTCAAGATGATTGTGACATTGCTGTAAATCAATAGCATATCGAGCAATAAGATCTGTTGTCACTAGCATAGAATCTGGTGGCAGTTGCAAATATGTTGCTTCAATGATGTCAGCGAGATCAATCAGAATGATGCAACTGGTCGATGAAGTACAGATCCATCAAGTTTACAAATAATGTATGCACCGCCACAATTGTGAGCAATGACTACAAGTGGGCCAAGATACTTGGGCTTCATCTTTTAGTTGTGCAACATTTCAATTTTTGTATTTCGCATGAGTATGAGTGTGCCTCTGGTAAAGTTATAATTTTGAATTGTAGCGGTGAACTCTTCCTCAAAGCAAATAGCAGCTTTGCAGCGGTTGGCAAATATAATACTATGGAGTCGTTCAAGATGATTGTGACGTTGCTGTAAATCAATAGCATGTCAGGCAATAAGATCTGTCGTCGCTAGTATAGAATTGAGTGGCAGTTGCAAATATGTCGCTTTGACAATATCAGCAGGAAGTAATGGATGAGTGCCTGTCGCTGCAAAATAGGGAGAGCAATCCATGCGCTTGCAGACGATAACGTGCTTGGACCAGAAAATGTTAGATGATGACAGGTCAAGTCATCTGACAGCTTAGAGCTCTGAGTTACTACACAAAACTGTCCAGTGTTTTAGTCCCTGCAGTGAACTAAAAGTGATAGTAGTAGAACCATCTCATGCCTAGGATGTATCAAATATGACTTCCTAGCTCCATGTGTAACCAGACCATGTAGCTCAATGGTTAGAGCATCATAAGGGGCGCATATCCAAGAGGTTCCAGGTTCAATTCCTGGTATGGTCACTTTTCCACTTCTAACAGAAAACTGAGTACACTGATTCACTCCAGCATGACTTGTCTCCGTCGGCCACTTTGAATAGTGCTTGTTGCACATCAAAATGGGATCGCTCTACAATGCCATCAGCACGCTTATTGTAACTGGAAATGCAAATATGGTTGATATTGTACTTTTTTGCTAGGTAGTCCATTGCTTTAAGGATCAGTGAACTATTGTCGGTGACAATTTTGCATAGCGCTCCCCAACAGCAGATAATATCCTCGGATATCCACTTGCCTACTGTTTTGGCGGTTTTGTGATGTAACATGCAGAACTCAGGCCAGTAGATTAGAGAACATCTACCCCTGGATTATGTATTTGACACAGCGCAATGGCAGCATATGCATTGTGTCAATGTACACTTTTCTAAATAGTGGTGCTGGAGTGGCAACTGTTGGTGGGATGAGTACTTTTGTCATTTGGTGAACTTGGCAGATATGGCAGGTCTTGATGTATCAGGCTATGTCGGCACTAACTTGTGGCCACCAAAAGCACTCTAGCAGCGCTGCACGCATCGCATAGAGGCCTTGGTGTCCAAGATCATTGTGCATGGCACCGAGAATCCTGACTCTGCTGTCAGGGTTGGTGACTAACTTGTGCACACCAGCGTGGTCGCATTTTCAAACTCTGCCTTCGTTTAGGAAGAAGTTCACACCATAGCAAATGAACTTTTTGTACTCATCATTGCTGAAACCTTCTGGTTGCTTGAGGTCTTCTAGCCACTTTTTGATCAGTTGGAAGCACTTTTCTTCTAGCACAGCTTTCTTGCTTCTGGGAATTGCGTTGTAGGTTAAGGTCATAGTGTCATCGCGATACTCCTTGGGCTTGTCACTAGTAGCGCTGTAGCGCTCAGGCTGTTCTTCAAACTCATTGTCTAACAGATTGATGCGTGCTGATGTATACGTTAGCACAATGGGAAAAGGTGTCAGGGTATATTGTTTGATCAGCAGTAATTTGGTATCTTCTGCGCTGTCAGGGTGAAGTAGCGGTATCGGAAGTTGAATGATATGCATGAATCCGTTCATTTGGTCAACCCAGTTGGCAAACTCATCATTGTCACTTTCATTAATTTTGGGATCATCAGGTTGTCACAGTTGGCACAAAAGTCCATCGGGACCATGGAATGCGCTTTTGATGTGGACCAACTCAAAGTGGAACAAGAGAATCACTACT
>JAGGAR010016285.1:0-10863 GCA_017657315.1 Termitomyces sp. K1Ag
GTATGCCAATGAGATACATGCGCATAGCCTGGAATGAGCGGAATAGTCCATATAGCTCAAGCTTGGGTTGGCTATAGTGGGACTCATGCTTGTTAAGCATAATAGATCTGAAACAATTATAGCGGCACTGCTTTCTGTCTTCACTTGAACATTGGCATAAAAAGTAGCCAACAGCGATGTACGAAGTATTGACAGTTAAAATGACTGGATCAGGCAATTTGTAGTTGATTGGAACCAGCGGGTTCACTTCTTTCAAAGCCTGTACAAGATCTTTCTATGCAGCGATTTGTAAGTCGCTAAATTCAAAAGGGACATCCTTGCACGTGAGTTTTACCATATGATGGGTGCAGTGCACGAAGTTTTTGATGAAGATACGCAGCACACCAATAGAGCCTAAGAATGCGCAAACTTCAGAAATTGTTTGGCAAGGACCCCAGCGCTCTAATAGAATCAAGCAACTTTCCTCTGGTATGCGCCCTTCGGGCATACAGATGTGACCAAGGATTTTGATGGTCAGCAAACAGAGTAGTAACTTGTGACCTGAGAATGTGCTGCCGGAATATTTCATATGGCTGTAGTATGTGATTTAGGACCTGGAAGAACTCCCATAGCGCTAGTTGAATATTAGGATTGTCAGGATGGGTAGCAGGTGCTCCATCAATCAATTGCCAATCTTTTGGTCCTTTAATGCCAACGTCATCTATAAATACCAGCACGTAGCACAGAATCTCTGGCTAAGTATGAATACAACATCGTTGTGAAAGATCGGTACAGAGTTGGTCCAACCCATTGGTAATGTGACTAGACGTAGCACGCCAAAAGGAATCTGAAAGGTCATGAGGTCGCATGAAGTGGGATCAATTAATCGCTCATCATATCCAACATAGAGGTCGAGAGTGGCGCCGCAGATGCGCCCAGCAAAGGATTCAGTGACGTGATCAGGAAAAGGTGGTACACCAGAATGGCAATAGTAATGCGATTAAGGAGCTCAAGACTATGCATGATGCGGAGCTTTCCATTTTTCTTTAACACGCAGAACCATCGGGAGCAGTAGGACGAATTTGAGGGCTCATACATGCCAGCGCTGATCTTATTTTGTATAATCTTGCAAATCTCTGGCTCAAGTCCTGGCAGTATGGGAATGTTGCGCTCCACCCATGGTACGTGCGGTATTGTTGGGATGACGATCGGCAGAAAGTATATTGGATTGAAGCTGCCATGCTCTGAGTCTTCCCAAGTGAAAGCATTACTTTGTTTTGCAACAAGGTCTATCTTTCTTTGATCTTTGCAATAATTTAACTTGTTCACATCTAGAGGACCATTCATACAGAGACATGTCTTGAAGTTCAGGACCATGATAGATATAGTTGAAAACAGGAGACAGCCCCAGAATGTGACCTTTCTTCTTGATAATTGCTATCTTGTCAGGACCAAGCAAGTCACTCTTAGATGACAAGTCACCATCTGGCCACACACATTTAGTTTCTTAAACAAAGCTGGGCCAATGAACATTTACAAATTTGTGGTCCATATAATGATCCGGGTTACCCAAAAAATACATACATATCATGGGTGACCCCATTTCAGACTTTGCGCTCATCACATTGGCCATTTTTATTAACAGGGATCTTGCTTTCTCTTGCTGTGGAAGAGGACCATTGACAATGTCTTGATGCATGGTGAGTACAGTGCTCACAGCTTCAAATGTGGTGTATGTCTTAAGAGAGGACTTAGTAATATATTTGGTAATGTACAGCAGAACTGCTTTGACAGCCATTCCAGAACAGAGACTTGTAACATCTGTGTTACATCAAAATAGATAGCTCAAGGCTGCCATAAAGCTGTTCAGCCATGGCTCCTTTCTCTGCAGGTTGAGAGCTCCCATGGCTGGATTGACCTCTGTTTGCGTAAACAATGTTTTAGGAAATCAGGCTTTACATTTACCCCACTTGTTATCAAGAGATCCTTTATTCTCTTTACCCTTCTTTTTAGCACCATCTTTGTGATATGCAGTATAGCAACTGTGAATGTTTGACCAAAACACAATATCATCCACTGTGTTGTGAAAAAGAGTCCACCATGTGGATGTCTCGTTGCATCTGGCACACTCTATCACTGGCTGTTCTGGAGATGAGACTTTGCTAACTGATGCTTCACCTTGTATACTGGTTGAGCTATTGCTCATTGAATCAGCTCCACCTTGACTTGCTGGACAATGATGCTCAGGGGGTGGTGGTATAGGCAGTGTTGGATCAATGTAACACAGGGATTTCTTCACCACATCAATCTTATCAAGGACATTGTCCATTGAACTGGTGAGGAAGTCCCCAGTGAATGCAGCTTCCAGATACTCGACAAGAGCTTTCTGAAAATCTGAATTTGGATCCATGATTCTATGTCTAGCCTCATCCAGTGACAGGCTTCCACAAATCCATAACAGCATGTGCAAGTGAAGGGTAAGCCTACCTTGCTGTTCTACAGTCCTGTAATATGCAGAAGTATTGCCATACAAGCCTTGACAATCAGTTCCTACTCCAAGAACATGCTTTATGAGCACTGAGACCATAAAGTGAAAAAACCTAGCCCCTGCAACTGGGTTCTGTGATATCAATCAGTATGCTGCATCAGAAGGTACCTGAACTTCTGGATGAAATGGAATTTAATTATCAGCATAGTATAGACAAATCATATGTTTTATATCCACAGGTGACAGAGTTATGAACCATGAAGGTGCCCCTTTATCAATTACCAAGGACCATATTTTGTTATGCATATGCTTCTTTGAAATAGGTGCACCTTCTATTTTACTGGACACTATGTCAATATCTTCAATTGCCTTAAAGCATGCTCATTCCTCTTCTGTAGCAGGTTTGACTATTTCACCTTGTAGCCATCTTGTCTGCTATGCCTTTCAGTACCTCAGGATTGATGTTTATCATTCACTCTGCTATCTGCGAGAAATTGTTCCTCTTGATGGCCAAAAACCACTAGTGGTTACTGCTCTAACTTGCTCATGACTGAATGCTGCCAACAGAAAACCAGTATCAGTTTGGAATTGCTTATCATGATACGTGAGTAGATTTCCTTTATGAGTCTTGACTGATATGTCGCTATTGCCACAACAAATAGACAGTCACCAGCTGTGATACCATCCTCTCATTTGACATCATGTAATGCTGGATCCAAGGTCCTGGCTGCATCCATGGATTCTTGATGCATGATCTTCACAGGGGGGTCACTCTCCAGGTATTCTTCAATATTCTCATATGATATTTCCATGTCCATGTAAGCCGAGTAATTGAGCTTGAGCCATTCCAATGCCTGTTTCACTATGTTTCAGTGTACCAGAAGGGGTGTCCATTTGAGGTTGTCAGGGGTTGATTGACATGGACCAGTAAACAATACAGCAAGGACATCGTCCATCTCTGCTTGAGGGGGTGGCAGCATACTGTAAACTTTTTCAATGGGTGATTTGAAAGCTATCAAATGAGCTTTCATATGTTTTAGACCTGATGTGGTGATGTGTGCATAGCAGAGAGATCTGTGAACCTTAGCTACAAGGAGTTGTTCCACTCAGGTAAGTTCTTTCAAAACATCTGGAACAGGACCAATCCAAAAGCCTTTGGCAAGTGCAAGATTTGGGACTTTGCCCTTCAATATGGATGCTCTGCAATCCACACAGATTGATTTGCAGGCATGGTCCAATACAGGCTGGGGTAGCATCTTTGCAGAAATCATGAACAATTTGTGCAGTTAGATCTGTAGTCAGAGGATCCAGAGGAAAATCAGTTGGCATGGTCAGGTTAGGCACATTTTGCTTGGGAAGAACTTTTTGCCTTTGCTTACAAACACTGGCATGTCTCTGCATGTTCTTTGCTTGTAGACTAAGAACAGGCTTCAGGACTGTTGTCCAACTAGCGCATAATGAGCAGCGGTGGGAGGAAAAAATATCAAGAGATGATGTCTTTCTAAACATTTTTAGCAGCACAATACCATGTATATGGGTGACAATGTGCACTTGTTGAATTGTAAGGTGCTGCATGAGAACATTGAGAGGTAGTTTAGCATGGACATATTCTGCTGATATGGGGTATGAGAGTAGACCAACATCATTGGAGTGACTCACAAACTTGAATGTGTATTGCTTGTCATGGTCATCTTTGCTTGTGCAGATGTAGGATTCCACCTTGGAAAAGCAGTAGGTATACTTCTTTCCACCACCTCCAAATGAGATCTTATGTGCAGATGTCACACTATCGACACTGTGCTGACATAAAAATATCACAGGCAAATGAACATCAGTTTTGAAGATGGATGCACAACTAGCACAGCACAAACAATTGTGTGAAGCAAACACTTCATTCTGTGAGGCCAAGGTAAGGTGCTTTGGCAATATTATTCTATGGAATCTGGTGACAGAACGCAACTCTTTGTCATTGAGATGCCACACAAGAATAGAGAGTGGTAACCTCGCATGAACATAACCATCTATGAGGAGGTATGAAGACAACCCAATGGCATTGGTGTGTACAACAAATCTAAACAAAAGATGCTTGTCAAATTTCTTTCTTTCAGATACATAGGGTTTGGGATCAGTATATAAAAAATGGCAAGGGTTACATCTGCCAAACAGGTGTGTATGACCTGAGATGGTAGAGGTTGAGAATACAACCTTACATGCAATTTAAATCAGTGTGCAGGATAAGCCTAGAGGGTGGCACAGCATGATTTCCAGGGAACACAAGGTAGTTCTAAGAATAAGATAATGACTGAAATTTGGCCATGAAGGTGTATCATAGCCTAACAACAAGCTATCAGTGATAAAATTGGCTGAACAATGGCTCATCATGTAAGTGTTTACAGCCATGCCTGAATAACATCAGCAGAGTAATGCTATGAAATCATGATGCAACATGAGGTGATGTGCCAGCAGGAGTCATGATCTGGAACATAGACAGGAAGTTGAACATATGATGGTAAATCAACAGATTTAACCATGCAGTATAAGATCTATCAAAAAAAGAGGATTTAGCAGGGAGAAAAAGACTGACCCAATATACAGGACAAGAAACACCATAGCTCACCTCATAACAACCAGGGATACACCTCCAAGCAAGCACCCACCAAAAGCAAGAGTTGAACCAAAGGAAGATGTGCCCATATCTGAAGCCTTTCTTTGTATGTTTCAGGACTGAGTTTTGAAATGACAACACAATACTTACTCATATACCAGTTACAATGAGACAGGAGCTCACAATAGAGAAAGCAACATGAGAAAGACACCACAATGAAGCAGAACTGACAGAGAAGGAGGAGTATGACTGAGAATTTGAAGGTGAGTTTGACACTGCTCATTGACCAATACAAAAATCTGTGCTAACAGTGTGGTACATTATTACATCTCTTTCTTTCTATTTCCTTGCTAACTTCTAGTCACAGCTCAATGTCAAGGATATCTTTCTGGCTCTGCATGATTCTTGTAAAGGCTGCAAACAGGTCTTCCAGTTGCATCACACATTCCAGACTCTCCAGACTGACCAAGCCATGTGATTTTCAACAGGAAGGATGAGGGATTGACTCCTTACACCTACTCTGAGTGTTACCATCGCATTGTTGGTATTACTGGTGACATCCATTGTGTGCATGAGCCACACAAGGAGGCAATTGTGCAGGCTGCCATCACTCAGGTGGCTACCAAGCAGAGTTCCTCTGTGCCCAAGGCTACACATGCTACTAGAAAGGTGCATTCTGATCTTTTAACTTCTGTATCTCTACTCATCTTTTCTTTGTCTAGACCTGCAAGTCTAAGGTCAACGATGATGTGCCTGAGTTAATTGAGGAGGACATAGTCATGCTCACTGAGGATGCCTTGGTGTGCACTTGCTCTCACTGTGCTTGCTCCATCATCGGTTATTTTACCAACTTCTTTGTTAATCTTCAGGTTGATGCTTCTGTATGCATTGTTGCTTTTCTCCTCTCATTGTGTCACTGACTCATCACACACAGGAGGCTACTCCCAAAGCATCCAAGCTCAACAAGGATGTCAAGACTGCCAAGCCTGTCAAACATGCTAAGAAGGGTGGTCGTGGACTCTGCTCTGGTCATGACCATGACTGTGAGTTTCCTTCTTCTATTCTTTTAATCTTTCTAGTCTTAATTTTATGTCCGTTTTCTAGTCTCAGAGTGTCTCAAGGATGTCAAAGCACAGTGTGATGACTCTGTTTTAAATGTTGCTCCCACCAACAGTTCTAACACTGATGCTTTATTCCACTCTGAGGTGCAGCAACTTGCTGCATGTATCCACCTCTACTTTGCTTATCTTGATGATATCTCCTTCATGCATGGTCAGAAGCACAAGGCTGCTGCTCTTGCTAATACTCCAAACAAAGCCACTCACACCACCAACAATGTCTTCAAGGTCAATGAGGTAGACTCTGCTGCTGTTGTTGATGAGCTCACTCATACTAAGAGCTCTCCCAACTAGGATGCTGTTAGTGCATAGTCCCCATAAGTAGCCTTTTAGCTAGTATTAGGGTAGTTCTCAATATTGTCTTCATTTGCTAGCTTCAATCTTCTGCATCTAATTCTAAGTCTAATTCTGAATGCTCAACTAATTTTCTTTGGTCTACTAGCTCTGCTCCTCTTCTGGGAACCAGTCACATACCATCAAACAAGTAGTCACAATCTCTGGCTTTCTTTCTAGGTTTCTCTATTTCTTCTGTAGGTAGCATTAAATCACCATCTGCCTCCAAACTGTCCCAAGAATTAATCATCTCCTGTAATGTTCTGTCAGTTACATCAATAAACTTATTGATGCTAGTTGGGAATTCAATCTTGTGGCACGCATGGTAAGGTATTATGCAGAATGCACCAACCTTCTCCTGCCACAATGATCCATCCATATCTGAGACAATGACAGCCCCACCCTTATTTCATGTGATGACTACCATTGTTCCTAGATATCTTGGGCTCATCTTCCTCACTGAAGACACTGACTTCTCTATTGTGGTATGACAAATCAATACCAAGTCCAACAGTTTGAATGCATAATTCTCAATCAGGTGTGCATGGTCACATTCTGCTTTCATAACTCCATCTATTTACTCCTTGGTCACCTGGTGTCTCATTTCTTCTACATGTTGATGGTGCTTTGCTAACACCTGCATGTGGAATGCAATCAAGTCTGTAGTCGAAAGCAGACCCTCTGGAAGGTTAACTAATCAAGTCACTTCTACTATGTCTAATGGTAGGATGGGATGCATGCCTGTAGTGGCATAAAATAGTGAACACCCTAGTCCTTTGCATACTGTAATCCTGTCTGCCCACATTACATGGTAGAGGAAATAGAACCATCACTTATAATCACTGCCAGCTGTCTTAAACAGAGCTTGTCAAATGTCCCAGTGTGGATGCTCAATCTTTCCATTACCCTGTGCATTATATGCCAATATTCTAATCCCTGAAATACCATATTTTCTCTCTAGCCATTCCAAGGCTGCCTTAAATGAAGGGCCATTGTCCATCACTATTTCTTCAATCAGGTGCACATGGTCATGTTCTGCTTTTATGACTTTATCTATTTTCTCCTTGGTCACCTGGTGTCTCATTTTTTCTACATGTTGATGGTGCTTTGCTAACACCTGTGCATGGCATGCAATCAAGTCAGTAGTGAAAAGCAGACCCTCTGGGAGGTTTACTAACCAAGTCACTTCTACTATGTCTAATGGTAAGATGAGATGCATGCCTGTAGTAGCATAAAATGGTGAACACCCTAGTCCTTTGCATAGTGTAATCCTGTCTGCCCACATTACATGGTAAAAGAAATAGAACCATTGCTTATGATTACTGCCAGCTGTCTTAAACAGAGCTTGTCTCTTTCCATTAGCCTGCAAATTATATGCCGATATTGTAATCCCTCAGATGCCATATTTTCTCTCTAGCCATTCCAAAGCTGCCTTAAACAAAGGGCCATTGTCCATTATGATTTCCTGAAGACATCCCCATTGACAGATAATATCCTCAAAGAGCCAACACTCTATTGATGGTCCATTGTCTGATTTCAAAGGTCTACCTTCCATCCATGTGGTCAATGAGCACCATCCATGAACTGCATACTTATATCCATTGGAATCTAGCATATGCATAACATTGCAATGCAATTTCTGAAAGAGACCTGTTGTGTGTTACCACTGGTGGTATCTTCAAGAGTTTCTTCTGTCTTACTTGACATAGGTGACAAGTCCTGATGTACCAATGTACATCAGCTTGTAGGTCTGGCCACCAGAATTGCTGTGATAACAAGCTCTTTGTGGAAAAAGCTCCCTTATACCCTAGGCTGTCATGCATGACTTTCATCATGTACATTTGATCTTCTCTGCTAACAACAAGCTGGTTTCCTTCCTTGTTCCATTTATACAGCCTTCCTTCCTTATCCAAGAAGAAGTGATTGGCATTCCTAACAAAGTTATTGTACTCATGCTTTGTCTGTTCTTCTGGTCTATTTTTATTATCACTGGCTAAACACTCTTTAATACATGGTAATCACTCATCATATTTGATAGCACTTGGCAATCTATGCTCTTCATAATATGACTCTCTCTTCTTATCATTTTCTTGGTGTTCAGAGGTAGGTAGTACTTCTGGGAACACCACAAAATTATGCTTTGATCAATGCCAGATTGGTAATGTTAATCCTGATCCCACCAACTTCAGCTGTCTGTATCACATTGGGCTCTCCCTGCTCAATTGAGTTACTCTGCTCTAAATGGTTTCTCAACTTCAGCAAGACTGTTTCTAAACTTTCCCAATTCAATGTATCCATGTCTAAGGCTATTTCATCTTTAACATCATCCACCTCTTTGGCTTCCTCATATAAGTATCCGCCTCGAGTATCAATTTCATGCTTGAAGTCCTCAAAGTCTAAAGGCTTTTCCCAGACTATTCCACTGCCTGGGTCATCATACAATGCTTTTGCTATTGCTGTGATCATCCTCTGGATCTATAGGTTGATGTTCCTCATCACCTGGCTGCCAATCTCTTCTGGACAAACCATCTGTGGCAAACATCTTGCCAGGTACATGTCTTAGCATAAAATGATACTGGGTCAGGATAGTATCTATCCAGCAGTTAATGGTAGCATTAGGCCCCAGGCAGGAGGACATGGTGGCAAAGGCAGCAATGGCACTGCTAGAATTAGATAGCATTTCTTGAATGTATTTCACGTCTGTTTCTACAATAAATTTTCTGCAACTGACCAGCCAATGATGACAGTATTCTAGGGCTCTGTAGAGCCCAAACAGTTCTCTTTTAGGCTGAGAAAATTGTGCTTCTCTTTCATTCAGTAAGATCAAGCTGAAACGCACATAGTGTCCAGTCTTAGGGTCATCCTTGTTGATCTGGTAGATATAAAAGCCTACAGCCTTCCAGGACATGTCCATGGACAATACTACTTCTGCTGCACTGGTGTAATCTAATGGTCAGATCACAGGTGCTTTGGCTAACATGTCCTTCAAAGTCTGCATAGCTATCTCTTACTCTTTTCCTCACTCAAACAGTACACCCAAACAGGTCAGTTTGTTAATTGGGTCAGCTATCTTTCCATAATCCTTTATGAACAGAGTCCGCAAGAAAAATTTAACATCAGTAACTGTTTTGCTGGGTCCCCATCTCAAGATAACACCTATATGATCAGTTTCTGGTTTTCTCCCTTTGTAGGTACATTGGTGCCCCACTACAGTTATCTCTTCTGTGCACAGTACTGACTTAAATCCTGAGAAGGTCCCACCACTATAGTTCATGCATTGTAATACCCTCATAATGTTATTCAAGTGTTCCCATACAAATTGTCTAATGCCAGGATTTTCTGGTAGTCTCATACTTGCCTCCTGGTAATTCATATCTAGTCTGTGGTCCTCACACTGGTACATCCTCAATGTAAGTTATAGTTACATGCAGAATTTCTTTGTGCAATATATAAGTCACATCATCATGAAATATCAGCACTGAGTTCATTCACCCCATGGGCAATATCGCTAGCCTCAAAGCCAAAAAATGTCTGAAATGTTGTCAAGTCTTGGGATGAGACTGCTACAGTCCTCTCATTATATCTGACATATAAATCAAACATGCCTACACAAGCCCTCCCTGCAAAGTGGTTGGCCAAATGGTCAGTTGCCAGTGGCAACCCTGAATGTGCAATGGTGACCTTATTCAAAGGCTCCAAGCTATGCATGATCTGTAGGCTTTTCCCATCTTTCTTTAATACTGTGAACCACTGAGAGTGATATGAGGAGTTTGAAGGCTCATATACTCCAGCTTCAATCTTTTTCTTAATGATCCTGCACACTTCATCATATAGTCCTGGTGGAATAGGAATGTTCCTTAATACCCAAGGCTCATGTGCCACAATAGGTATTGCTATTGGTGGAAAGAACTCCTTGAGGAACCTCCCTTGTTTGTAATCTTCCCAAGCAAATGCACTGTTCTGTATTATCATCATATAGTGTATAAGTTTATGCTCTTCTGGCCACAGGAAACCTTCCTTGTGTGCTTTATCAATTACTCCTTTTCTCTCCTGAGTGTATCTACCCATAGGTGTATTTGTCTGTAGGCTTATCTGTAGGCTTATCTGTATATATGCATCATGAATCTGATCTTTTGTCAACTTCTCACCTGCCTTCATAATTGCAAAGATTTTGTATTCTCCCTTCTCATTAAGTCGAATCCCAACTGCTACCTCTCCTTGATCTGGGATTAAGTCATGAAGGGCAGCTGAAAATCCTCCTTCTTGTCCTCATCTTTCTCTATTCTGGCTGCTGGTGGTGCCTGACCTCTTAAGAATGTAAGTAGAGTAACCTTCCACCT
>JAGGAR010016286.1:0-10859 GCA_017657315.1 Termitomyces sp. K1Ag
AAGCAGTGAAAAACAACTTAGGCTCAGAAAATGCGCTAAGAAAAATGACGAAAAGCAAAAACGTCGGTATCAGGAAAAGAGCAGAGAGAGATGAGATTTCATTAAGAAGAAAATTAGTGCAAGTAGAGAAAACACTTTGGTAAGGTCACAAAAGGTGTGGGAGAGTGTTAACAATAAAAAACAATGAATTTATTGGAGAGAAAATGGAAAAATAGCGAAAACTCGGTGAAAAACATAAACAAAACAGAAACTTCAGTAAGAAAAATACCTGAAAACGTCGGTAAAGACCATGTCAGGATCGCTAAATGCTGTTGCTAATTTGAAACGGTGTAGCCAAGAATGGCTCGCTATTGCTGTTACTGCGCTAAGAATAGAAAATATAATCACGTTGAGAGCGGAAAAGAGAAGATAGCAAAAACTAGAATCTCATTGGTTTAGAAAGTGAACCAGAGCCAACTGGGAGGCAAACTCTTGATTCCTCTTTTTTATTGTAGGTATAGGACAGTATATATACTTGTTTAGAGTGGAGCCTGGAAGTTCCCAACATGCGGCATCTTGGAGAATCTTAGAGATCTCTGTACTAGTGTGTCAAAATGTGCACTGATAAAGTAATTGCTCCAATGTTGCTCCCATGCTAGCCACCTATCACTAAGTATCATGGAGCGCTGTAAATAGCGCATAGATCATGTGCTGTGGTCACATGACAAGTAGTTTGTGCTTCTGTATGTAATAAATAACTAGAAAATCAGGAAAAATCATAGAAAAATCAGAAAAAAAAAATCAGAAAAAAAATCGAAAAAAAAATTGTAAAAATATCCCCAGACCCAGTAGAGGCTCATCATTGGTCTGAGGATATTCTATCCTGCAGACCACCTTATATACTACATCACTGGTAGCTAATGACTAACACTACATGATTCATTGGCCCATGGTATGTAAAGGAGTATGACTAACAATAATTGATGATAAGTAAGAATCCCGTCGTGTGACTTGTGTGGGTGACTAATACAAGGCAAAAGGGGAATAGGGAAGGTTATGCGGTTGGTCAGGTGGCTAGGGATGCCTACAACATCAGATCAAGCCCGGAATAGAGTTGGACACTTGGAGAATTGAGTAGTCCCCTTACAGCCCCTGGTTGGCCTAATTGGAATTTTCTTGTGTTATGACTGTGATTTTCTCATTGTACCAGGTTGCTCAGATCTCCAGTAGGTCCTCATTTCATCATGCATTCAGCACTCTTTCTTGGTCAGCAATGAAGGCTTTGAGTCTATAAATTACAGTGGCTCAATGTCAAATTAAACTGCCAATGAAGGACTCCAATTCCTTGTGGATAATCAATACATCACTCATGTGACCATCACAGACATTCTGGCATCCTCCTTCCAACTTTCCTCTAGAATCTTCCAATGTGGGAGGGATCCAGTAAAGACCTATCACTGATGGAGCAAAATCTATGGTCCTGTATTAGATGGCTCAGTTTTTTTTTTTTTTCACATTTTGCCTGATGGTGAGCTGTTCAGTGAGGTAGGTACATTGATGGGTGTCTGGCAGTGATGTAGCCTCATTTGGCTTGGAAAGATGCTGGGACTTGCTAACAAGAATAAAGCAGTCATGCTGGGAATGTTGCCATATGATAATTATGCATCATTAACAAGCACTCCTGAAATCACAAGCTCTCATACCTACTGAACTGAAGTCAACAGCTTTATAAAGTGCAGAGCCTTGTATGGCTATTTCAATACTCAGGATAATAATGAGCAGATATCCAGGAGACCACTACTTTATGATGTCTCGCCTTTCTCTTTCTGGTGAGACTTATGGGAAATGTATTATATGGAAATGGCACATGTAATTTTAGAAGGTACGGCTGTGCATACAAATACACATGTGACAAATAGAGGTGAGAAGTATGTATACATTGTTAGAACTAGGTGCTCAATTGCACTTGATCATAGATCTGAGCTCATTTTCTGATCCTTACAGGTTCTGGCTAGAATGTTATGTGAATGTGAGTTCAAGATGTCTCATTATGGCATTAGAGTTAGCTGGAGGTATGCACTTCATTGAGTAAATTTATCTCTAAATACATAGTTCCAGGAACTGTACCACAAGCAACCTGGCACACAAGAAGCTTTATATCATCTATAAGAGTATTCTTTTCACTTGAGCCTTTTACATCTCTGATGGTGAGCGCAAGTTTCATGCGGTATATGAATGTGCTGATGGACAGGAGTTTAACCAGGGTCCAAAGGCATTTAA
This sequence comes from Termitomyces sp. K1Ag, assembly GCA_017657315.1. Classification (NCBI taxonomy): domain Eukaryota; kingdom Fungi; phylum Basidiomycota; class Agaricomycetes; order Agaricales; family Lyophyllaceae; genus Termitomyces; species Termitomyces sp. K1Ag. Next base: position 2,260 of record JAGGAR010016286.1, read on the forward strand.
GATAACAATAATGGGTCTAGACCAGTGGAAATCATACATGCACCTTGCAAATAGAAGCTGTAAGGTTTGTCTTATCATTGACGTTCTTGATCTGAGGAAGGTCATTTACATTGAACCAAGAGAGATGGTATTGAACATGTGGCATGAATGCTTTCTGTTCATTTTCTCCTTGCAAGTCAAGGTCATGGGTACATTTGACTCCCACTACTCGGCTAGTGGGTCTCAGTTGCTTTCAAAAAAACTTCTTGTGATCAGGACTCCAAAATATGGTATCTCTTTGGTTCATTGGATTGGGTGCAGCATGGATACAATGGTTTCACGTACACAATTGTCCTCATTTGATTGCCATAGAGGAGGTCTGGAGGAACATGGAGAGACCAAGGAACATCATGATGGAAATTGAGTACTATTGGTTGGTTGGTTGGTTGGTTGTGGTTGGTTGTGATTACTGTACTTTCGCTCCCAGGTAGTCTAAGTTTAAATCAGATTTCTGATTGTCAGATCCTTAGTCGCTTGTACATATGTAAAAGCATTAAGATTTGAAATATGTCTATCGTAAATATTGAAATGGCTGTTGTGTCTCTGAATCTAGACCAGACCTCCTTGGGGGGAGATGACTTGGCACATGACCAAATGTAATATAGTACAGATTTTAGTCGTTCATGTGTGGACCTCTCCAGATAATTCTACCTACCTACCTACCAAATGGCAACATGGATCTCAGGTACAAACATTTGAATACAGGCATTTTTCATTACTATCATCCTCACTGGATGGTTCAGAACATCAAACATAGGTCTATATCCCTACATTCTTGGCCACCCAAGCTGATATGATTCCAGGAAAGACAAGCATTATATTCAAGGTATCTATGGGGTCCTAGTTGAGAACATTTGTAGCAAGGAAGCTGGATTTACTGGATATCAATGTCTGGGCCAGCTTTCAATATCACAGCCACCAAAATAAATGTAACTTTGACCACCATATGTAACATCTGCCTCCACATTAATCTTAGAAACAAGATATCAGGTTGATGGTGTATACAGGCATATCCCCAAAAAGGCAGGATGAAATCACCAGCATGGTCCACACAGCTGGGTCCCTACTACATTGGTTGCATTGGATCCAGAATTTTGATGACCAGTCCTTTTTTCAGAAGCTGGCATTATATCTTTATGATACTTCAGACCACAGGTTGATCTATTCAGAGTCGCACCTTCCAAGTTCTTGTGATAGAAGACAGACACTTGTTTTCCATTTTGCAGCCTTGAAGTCTGTTCCTGTGAACTATGTTAAGTGGGTGACTTTCCATAAGGTTTAGAAAGGATTTAGAAATTCTAAATGTCTTCAGATTTCAGAGTCCAAATTTCCTTGGTATCAGCTTCATGACCGGCCATGAAACCAATGGTTAGAAAAGGCTTAAACAGGCTTCTGAAGCAGAATATTGAGTCTGCAGAGGCCTCAGGACCCCTCACCAGATTTCACTACACAGTTGCTGCTAAAATTAGATTTGAATGGAATGAGTCAGCATGTCAGCAAACACCATCTGGAGAGGTCTGCCATTTTAGATCCTTATAGAAAGTCACCAGTAACACTTCTTCCTACTTGCTTTGGCCAGGCTATACAGTCATTTCTATGCAAAGACCTACTCTAATGAGAGGGTATGAACTTTGCAAAAATGACTCTAATTTGAGTGCATTCTAACTAAAGTCCACCCTTGCAAAGACGTCGCAACTCCATATTTGGCACCTTAGCCCCAGCACCACCATACCTCGTCTGCCATCAATTGATCCACAGCTCATCAAATGATGTGCTCACTGTCATATACAGTGATCAAATCTTTTCCTTTCTTGAATTGTCTATCAATATATCAATCCGTGCACTTGTTGCTGCCCACAGCAATTGGAACACTTCCTTTTTCAGTAGATTCACCGATTGTGGCTTCTATTGGACTGCTCATCACCTGTCACAGTGATCAAATACATTCCTTTTTGAGTAGCATGCACCTTTTCCACATGCCTTTCATTCGGCATCTTCTGTCAGCACTTGGAATTGTTCCCTCACTACCTGCCCACCTTCATCCTTCCTACTTCTGTCCCTTCTTGCCTCCATCCCTCCTCATACTTCTGGCCACTCCTTGTTCTCAGTAGAGCCATTGCATGCTTTTTGTTCAGCATCTTCCATCAGCACTTGGAATTGTTCTCTCACTTTGACCACTCTGTCCACCTCAATCCTCATCCTACCCATTGACAGCCTTTTCTCCACTGACTTTACACAACTTATTTTGGTATGCAGTCTTCATCTTCCACATGCATTGTCTGCTGAAGTTGGCCATCTAGACATCTTGATTGTTGATTTCTCACCCATGTTCATTGCTTCCACCTTGATCCTTATCAGTCTGATCATTGATCTTGCCTCCACTCACCTTACACCACTTCATTGTTGACTTTGACATTTTGGTATGTATTTGTTTATTCTCAACATGCATCATTTGCTCAGGCCTCTTGTGTAGACATCTTGGCTGCAATCCACATCTACATCTCTGTACACCATGGTATTTTGTGGACCACAGGTATGACCAACCTCACCCCTTTCAGTCATTGATCAATAATCAGTCATCATCTAGATTGCCTACCTTTCCACCCTCAGTGCCTTTATGGAGTGTAAGTTGAAACCTGTAGGCACCACATCTTTATGTACAAAGTGATCTCATGACATTATTTGAATCTACCTAACTATTGTTGACTTCACATCATTTTGTAGTATATTATCTGTACCATGCATAGTCAATAAATCTAGTGTGTGAGCTCTAGTTGTGTGTCAACATCTTGAAGTCCCACTAACTAAAGACCAAGAAATCATAAGAATTAAAACAATATGCGATTGTTTTTTGATTAAGCCAAGACATTTCTCTATCTATTTTTGTTAACTTTTCTTAGTGGGTTCCTGGACACATGGCACATCAGTTGTCTTATGCCTAGTGCCTGAAATCTCTTTCAGAGTGCCATCTGGAATCTTACCTGCCAAGCGCTCCCATGGTCCCTTCACCTTTCTTTTGTTTTGCGTTCCTTCTCTTTCTTGAGTGCCAGCACTTTGTTCCGACTCCTAGTAATTGCTGCCTTCTGAGCCTGCATCAACATGAGAATTTTCAGACTCAGAGGTCAAGTCACTAGTGCTTCCAGTACTATTGCACCAGGCATGCAGTAGTTATTTGAACTCAACAATTCTGATGGCTGAGCAGCATCTCCTCATGTCTTCGCAGACCATTTTCTGGATGTGTGACCTGTACTTGGAGCAGGCAGTGTAGGCAGATGATGCTCTCATGAGGCGGCAGATGACAATGGATTATCAGGCAAATGATTTTCCTTGTTACCTTCAAGTTCATTGCCCAACAATCATGGCCTCAGTTATATTGCACCCTGCAGCCACCTTTGACACATCCATCAATCATTGGCAATAAGTTCATATTGACATGTCCGAATGCAGCGGCAGTGGCAGCGGCTTCCAAACAGGCATATGTGTTGTTGATAGGCAAGCTTGGACCTCTCAGAGCATCCAGAATCTGTGAACGTGGAGTGGGGAAAGATTGTGGGCTTGGAGAGGAATGTGATGGGGGGAACTCTGGCGAGACAGGTGAACTAGTGATGAGCTGGGTTGGGGGAGAGTGCAATTGCTCCTCAGCAAGTTTCAATGTCACTACACCAGATGGCATGTCTTCATTATTATGATCAGAGTCCAGGTCTCTCTCTAAACTTTCCTCGGCATCCAAGTCTGACATCGTAGTGTGAGCAGAGTCAGGCCTTGTTTTGGTTTGATTGTCCAGGAAGGGGGACAATGGAGGCATTTGGTAAAGTACCCTGTGAAGAGTCAATGGCAGATCATCCATCCTTTGCAACACAGTTGATGATGATGGAAGAGCTTTTGCTGCATGAAGCCCCAGTGCTGCCCATGGTACAGGTGAGATCAAATGACCTGACTGCAATTTCTCAACACTCATGGAAACAATTTGCTGCATGTGCTGCCCATGGCTCAAGAAATGCTGCATTGAAATACACATGGGAGTTCTCGAAGGTCTTGTCTGATGCCAAATTTCGTCCAAAATAGAATCTGCTTCATGGTAAGTTCACACTGTTGATGTTCATGAAGGCACACTCACATCTCCATATAGATTTCCCCATTTGCATGTGGCTTTGGCCCAGCTGCAGTGACAAAGAACACCCATCCTGTGGCATTGGCAATTGGCTCTATTATTGCCTTCACAAGTGCTGGAAGACCTTTCAATGCTCTGCACAATCAAGTGAGCCATGTACCTTAATAAGTAAATTGATCAATCACTCACTCATGATACTCCAAAGGTGTCTGTTCTATCACGTCCTTCTCATTGTTGCCGCACTTGAGGCTATCACATTGTGCCTGAACCTCTGCCTTGAGCTGTTCATAATTTGCCTCAACCTGTGCCTTTACTTCCTCTGACTCATTGTTCCATGCTTTCTGCACATACATATGATGAACAGCCAGCTTCTCCTTCAACATTTTGGCTCCCACTCATGTACACTCTTCCTCGATTGCATTGTTCAATGTTGTGGCATAGAGGTTCTGATATATCTCGACTTGCTGGAGAGCGTGCTTTTGTGGTCAGTTGTCCTTGACTGCTTGAGCCACAGCTTTAAAATGTGCGGACATGGTGCATGTATTACTGGGTGCCGCTGCCTGCAGCATGAAGTTGTGAATTTGCTAGAAATCATGTAAGTTTTAAATCTTCTGCACAGAAAAATTACTCACACTCCACCTGGTTTCAACAGCCTTATTGAGCTTGTCTTGTTCTTCCTTCATCAAGATGTGTTTGGCCACATCAGGGAACATCAAGGCTCTTTCAGGCCACTGTTTGAACCAATCTTCAAGAAGACCTTCCATGTATGACTGTATGGTATTCAACTTCCTGGCATTGAGATAACTGGCTACCCTAGATTGCAGCCATTTGTGTTGCTCTGGAGTTGACCAAAAATGAGGCACCATTGAATATGGATATGAAGTGTGAGGTGAGCATGCCACCATATCCATAAAAAAGGTAACTAAGTTTTCTGTCTCCTCAATTGATTACCATGCTCAATCATGTGGGTCCCACACTAGCCCACCAGACATAGATATTAGAATGCTTTATCATCACTCAGGAAACACTTATTTAAGAGTGCTCAATAACAATAGTTTTTCTTGCCCGATCTCCCATTATCCAGCCCCTTATGACCACCAATTGTGTTGCTGTGCCTGAACCATGCAATGCATGCACAGCAACCACTCAGGCACTGAAGGTTCTCTTTGTCTCTCTTGCAACTGCTCAGGCCGGTAGGTGACCACATCAAGTTCTGCAACTGACACTCAAATTGACATGCATACTCTTCCCAGCACTTGAGCACATCCGAGTGTCTTCTGTTGTGCCAGGTACACTTCATTTTTATTTCCTTTTTGATTCACATATTAAATCTTTCCAGGCACCCTTGCCAATGACATCTCAATTGATGCTTGCAAGTACAATAATGCTGGATTGGGTACTATCATGAACAATGTAGTGTCCACTCCTGCTACATGCTCTGCAGCAGTGGCTGCTACATTTGCCAAGGTCAAGAATGATCAACTTGGATGCACGTCTGTCAAGCAGGAGACTTTTGGCCTCAAGCTCAAAACTGATGTTGGTGTATCCCAGGACACTGTTGACATTCCTGACAGCACTTTCATCCTGCCTTTGGCCAATGTCTCCCTATCAAACAACAGCACTGATTGGGAGCAGGAGTTTGGTATCTCAAGCATCCCTCCATCCCCTGTTGAACATAAGTGATCAATAATTACTACACACCGATTAGGGCTAATACAAACAACAGCCACCTCTGAGCCAGTTGCCAATGCCATTCCTCACACCTCTGACAGACCTGCTAATGGCTTGGTCCCCCCAAACCAGAGTACTAGTATCTTCCATCCCTCTCTCCCTCATATTGATGATTGTTGGTACTACGTTCTTGTTGAGATTTGGCCTGGTGTCTACTGTGGCTTGTGCATACCTTACTCAGTTGCTTGGCAAGATACTCATTATCATATGACAGAGATACCATCCAGCCCCTGGTGATCAAGGTTTCAGGTGGCTGCTATCATCACTCTGATACTGAGGAGGCAGCATGGGAAAGCCTTCTATTTGGCACTTGATTTGGGTCAGGTTTGGCATGTGAGCATTGTTGTCAACAATGTGCAGCTTACAAGGGAAAGGTTCATTGGCAATTAACTTGTTCTACTTGGTTGATGTACTAGTTACTTGTTGCTCAATTGTCATTGTACTCCCCATCATCCACCTCCATATCAACCTCGTATTCCCCATCAATGTCCTCTATATCAACCGGATACTCCCTGTCATCCTCATCCATATTGATCTCCTCTTCACCACCATTCTTGTGCATACTGACCTCATATTCTTCATCATCCTCATCCATTGAGTCATTGTTGTTGTATCCATCCTGAAGATAGGCAAGATAATCACTGTTGTCTTCCTCCTTGCTGTGATTCTCTTCAGAATTTTCTTCATCCTCATCTTCCTCTTCACTGTCAATGTAACTTCCCTCATCTTCTCCGTCATCCTCTGTGCAATTGAATGTGTGCTCTACATTGCACAAGCTAGAAAGGATGGATGTCTTCATATCCAATATTGTGAGTCCCTGAACCAAAACTTTGATCCACTCAACCTGGTACCTCCAGATCTCTCTCAGCTTCCATGTCTCCATGGGCAGGGAGCAATCCATTCCATCAAGCCTAGCAAGCAGACTCCATCCTATCGATGCATGTGCGTACACCTGCTTCCTCCACTCCTCTGCATGGTTCTCGCTGAGAGCGTGTCCAAATGACCAATCCAAATTGACACTCCAGCAGCTAACCCCACCCCATCCATTGCTCCAATTGGCTAACTCATTTCAAAAGTCAAACATTTCATTCAGCTCCTCCACTGGTAACCAATCTGGCCATTCGTCTTCATCTCATAATTTCAATGTCACCAGAGTGGATTTCCAGGCCTGTCCATATTTGCTATCTGGAGTGGTGTAGAAGTTGGCTAGGAGAGAATAAAACTCCTCAGATTTTGACAAGGTTGTTGCTTTCTTCTCAGACTTGGGAGCAGGCAGGGCATTTTTCTGGTTTAGATGGCATTGATAGGCATGTTTGCAATTCTTTACTTTGACCTCAGGATGTCTGGAGTCATATCAGCATAGGGAACAATGAAGTATATAGCCTGTGTACTGCATGTAATACTATTGATATTTTGTCAATCCATCGGAGCTTTTTTTTGCTTTCAATTCTTCAGGTGAAGACTTAATTCTAAGCTTGAAGCAATTATGCAAACTTCATGCAAACTTATGTATTTTTTATCACCTGGTATGCAACCAGTATGCAATAATTTTTACAACTCAGCTATGAACACAATCCACTATACAGTACTTGAATGGATTTGGAGCCTTCACAGAATCTGGATGTCCACCACCAATATACAACATTATGCGACTCTTTCCCACTAGTCTACTATTAAGTCAGCTTCTGTATGTGACTCTTTCCTACTAGTCTACTATGAGGTCAGCTCCTGTATATTCCCTGTATATGACAGTTCTGTCACCCACCAGCTATTCTCCCACCAGTTTACGACTGGGTTCTGTTACCCACTAGCTATTGCCCACTGGTTATTCTCCTACCAGTCTACCACTGGGCTACCAGCATGGGTTCATCATCTACCATTGCCTAAAACTTGTCTCATATAAGCCCTCCTTGCACTGGTCTATTGCTACAGACAACGTCTTTATGGCCCTCTCATTCAGTGTCCCACCTTGTGTCACTGACTCAGATTCTTGCTTCCAAAATAGACCTCAAGTTCCAGGTATGTTTGACTCTTGTTTGGCAGGCTATCAACATCTGATCTTCCCTCAGTATTGGGTCCAGTTGAGCCCAAGTGGCTTGAATTTACTCAGTGCAACTTTAACATTGCCAATCTTGCAAAGAGCACTCAGCACTGGATTGGCAGGAATATTGTTTCTCACTTCAGACTCACGTATACCTTGAAGGACTTATGTGTCAGAGGATACCATGTCTTTGAGTGAGATGGCCAATGAGTGAGGGGTTATATCCTTGGGATGAGGAATCCTATGCAGAACTCCACAGATTTTACTCAATTCTGAAGACCGCATTGCTGTTGTTCTTGCCAGCACTCATGAGGATCAAAATCCTGTTGCCTGCTCCACCCAGTCCACCAATGCTGAAGTTGAACCTTTCCACTGCAGGCGGGCTGATATCATCACTTCTATTGAGAATAAGATGTTGTTTGTCCACTGCAAAGGCATCCTGCATAGGGTCTTTCATGAATCCAACAAGAGTCATTGACATGGAGAGTACTATGCTCTTCCTTGTGGAGTCTTGTTTGGTGAAGGACAAAAGGTATGTGCATTCTTCTATTTGATGCAGGGTCTCTAACCTATTGAACAGGAACCCATGACTCTATGACAAACTGTAAGGGCGACCTCTGGAGGCTATGGCTCAATCACACAGCTGGCAGAGGGAGATCCAAAGTATATTCAGTACTG
>JAGGAR010016287.1:0-10795 GCA_017657315.1 Termitomyces sp. K1Ag
TAGTTCTGTGTGTTGAAAAAGAATGGAAAGCTCAGAATTGTCCATAGCCTAGAACTGCTAAACTGTGTCATAATCCACCATTTGAGTATTCTGCCCTTCCCAGACCATGTGGCAGAATCTTCTGCCAGGTAGATTTGCAGTGCCACACTCGATCTCTACATTGGCTACAATGAACGCTTGATGACAGAGTTCCTGCTAAGCATCCCACCAACCCAAATATTTGGCTTGCACTCTGGAAGTTCTTTCAGGTATTGAATTGTGTCCTCCAGCACATGAAATATTGTGGCAGAATGTTTTCAGGTCATAAGCTAGTCCTCTGCATGGAAGTTGTTAAGATCTTAGGCCATGTCTGCATGCCAGTGGTATGTGTGCCTGAGGAAAGCCACCTAATCCTACTTGAGCACTGGGGCCCATTTGCACTTTCTTAAGGACAATTGGTGTGCTCTGCATTTTTGTCAAAAACTTTGCACACCATGCCCACAAAATTGTAAAGCTAACCCACAAAGACATCCTGTTTGAGTTTGGACTACCGTAGATAGCAGCTCAGAAGGACTTAGTCCAGGCCTTGAAAGACACAAAACCACTAGTGCCAATAGATTATGAGTCTCCCAATCTAGTCATCCTCACCATTGATACATCATATATTGCTGTCGGTTTCTTCCTCTGCCAATGCTTAGCAGACAATCACAAGCAGTGATGGTATAACCGCTTCAGTTCAGTCATGCTCAACAACAGAGAATCCCACTACAGTCAGCCCAAACTGGAGCTTTATGGATTGTTCAGAGTGTTCCAGGCATACTGCAAGTACCTTATTGGCATGTGCAACTTGATAGTGGAAGTTCATGCATGAACTTTCCAATGACATCTCAAAAGATAGACATCATAAGTTGTTAGAAAGTGGCTGGCACATTACAGTCACCAATCTGCATGGTATTGCTGCAGTATGTACCAGTAATGGTCATAAATGCAGTCTTGGGTACATCTGATGAATATCTCCTGACTTACTCATATGCATCTGTCAGATCTATCTTGGACCTGAACTTGGCATGAGCAACATCCTCATGTATGACTTCCTGATCAGGTAAGGGCATTACATCCTTGACCATATTGTCATTGTGTTGTCACGTGTCTAGCACAGTCTGAAGAGTTCCATCTTTCTTTGCTATACACAGGAGTGGTGCAGCAGCTGCACATGGCTCCCACCAATTTGCATGGACATATCTATTGATTTTGTCCTGCAACTGGTCTTGCAGTGATTTTGGACATCATGGCATAAAGTAATGATAGTGTTTGGCCTCATCAATGAGATCTATCTGATGATTGACCTTGCACCACAGAGGAAGCTCCTCCTTGGCACCATTGATGATACCTTTGAACTCATCATACCATTGCTGCCAAAAATGCGGAATATTGTCTTCAGTAAGTTTGGAAGTATTTGCCTTCCACTTCTCCTTATTCTTCCAAGGAATACAACATTCCTCAGGAGGCAACAGAGGTAGTTTGGCATGATCATACTTATCATGCAATGCCATTAGATGAATCTCTGGGTTGTCTGTTTATATTCAGTCATAAAGGAGGGTGTTCTGTCCTCCTCAAACTATGACTTGAAGCATAGCTGAACTCACTAGGCTGAGAGATCTTTTCTGGCATAGCCTGAGGGTAATGCTCACCTAACTTCAAGGATTGTTTATATCCCTCATAGGCAGTCAAGTCAACTATGACTTAATTCCATTCCTGCAGCATACATGGGTCAAAAGCCCACTCCAATGAGGGCTTTGGGATTGGCTTATCTCATGACTTCCTTGGGGGCTTAGTCAAAGGTTGAATCTCAACCTTCTCATCATCCATTGTCTGGAAAAGATTCTCCACCTTCACCTTGGGTGATGTTGCAAATTGCCTGGGGATGTCATCATTAACATCTGTTGAGGTTTTTGAGGCTTTTGCCTGAGATGTGGCATTAATTTTATCATTAGTTGTAGATTTTTTTGGTGGGTTTTTTTAGTTTCATGTGGGTTTTCAAAGATGCACCTGGTGTTTCCTCCTTTCGAGAATATTCTGATACTGTTCTTCAGTCATAAGGAGCAATAATGAATCCACCGGCAGGAACTTAGTTACCCGCATGACATCTTCCCTTTTGTCCTCAACAGAGGCACACCGTGCACTTCCATCCAGTCACTGCTGCTTTTTGTCATGGCATTTCCTCACCATTCTAAAGTGGCAGAGGTGTACATCTGTATCCTCCAGCTCTAACTTATGAGATGAGGTGGCAACCTCATTAATGACCACCTGGTCATTTTCAAAGTTTAACAGGACTTTGTTAGCCCACATAAATGGGGTGCCAATGATCAGATGGCAGCAGATCAACCCCCATGGCAGGCAATATGTCTGGCAGTGAACCAGCTGAGCACTATAAATGAGGTTGGGTGAGAATCATCACTAGCGCATGGGCACTGACCCTAGCAATTCCAGTACAGAGGGGGGTATCCACTGACAGGATGGGTCAGGTTTACTTTATGTTGGGAGACATTCCACTAAGCTGCGCAGCTTAGTGGAATGTCACCACAGGCAAATCAATTGAAATTTAAAACAAATTTTTTAAAACCAATATGAATTTCCGTATTGCCAGACTTGGCCTGTAATACATTAGATGAAACAAGGCCATTTGATAGATATTGTCATGGATACATGGATTAAAGATGGAGCATACCCGTACTCATACATGCCCCTATGTGCAATCCATATGGATTATCCGAATCCATGATGAACCAACCTTATTTGATGAGGAAGGCAGTGAAAAGTGACAATACAAGAATAGATGATGTGATTCCTTTGAGTCAAATCAGGGCCCTTGCAGAGTTGACACCTGTGTTTGGAGAGAATGCTGATAAATGATTAAGGAAGTAGTACTGGAAAATTCCTTGCAGTTCTGGTCAGACAGGTACTTTGACAAAGAGATATTCTATGCTCTTACTTGAGGTTCATAGCAACAACATAGCATTCGTGTTTAATGAAACTAAGTGATTTCAGAGCGTGTAACAAACTAGAAACATGACTGGAACACAGAATAAGGGGTTGAAACATAGGTTTAAAGCTGCTAAATTGACAGTCCTTAATAGTCAAAGAGTTCTGAGCAGGAAGACCTTGGCTCTTATTACCTACCCCTGGACAGACCACATAGACATCAAAGGAGTCAATGATAGCTTTTCATGTCTTTTTGCACTCTACCCTTTTCAAAACCAATTCAAAACAGTCTGCTGCATTCAATTATTTGCTTTTTCTCTTGGCAAATATGTATTCTTTACTACTTATTTGAAGAGAAACTCTCAATCACATGTAAAACAATTGAGAAAGATTTTTGATGATGATGATGATCTGGTGACCCTCAGGTTTTGAAACTAGGTGCAGTGGAGCTTGTTCAAGCCGGTACCACCGACCAGGAGCCTTCATCTATCCGAGAATTTCCTGATGGAAACCATCCAGCAGAGGAAATGTTTGATAGAGTTTGCGTGTCATATATCAGCCTCAGAGGCATATATACCTGGTGTTTGAGCTGCGAAGACTACCCTTGATATGAGTCACTCTACAAAAGTTTCGATGGTGGCCACTACAGGACTACCTGTTGATTATATACAAGCAGTCTCCGTTCCTCTCGAAGGCATATTCTATGGTTGTTGGGTTCTATCTCATAATTCTCCTTCAAATTCTCATTTTCAATGATTAGGGTTCTCTGTTTATATGTTCGGAGCCACTTGTTTTGAACTCATCAAACACCACACACCAACAGGCCAATTGAATTACAAAATGCTCATGACGGCATGTTTTCTATTCATATTCAGCACCATGGTGAGCAATTTATGCCATGCATCGGATCCTTGCCACAATCACTCACACAATTTGGGCACTACCAATAGTACATAGGAATAGACATCCATCGACTTGTGGATGGTTTGGTGAAACATCGTGATACTGTAGATGGACCAATTTCATATTTTAACGACTTGGCATCCTTCCCCTGGTTATTCCACAGTATCATCTATGTTCTACAAACACTTTTAGGAGATGCCATCGTCGTGAGTTTGCTTTCAGTTAAGAGGCCTGAAATAATGTACTGAAAAACAGATTTATCGATGTTATGTCGTTTGGTCGACTATCTGGATTGTCATATTACCGATTGTGGTTTGGATAGCAACCTTGGGTATACTCCTTTCCTCTCTTTTGACTTGCTTTTCCTTTGTACAACTTCGTTAGTTACAGGAAGTGCCGTCTGTTGGCTCTTTGCATACAGCCGAACGAGTGGAAACAGCTCAGACGTCTTCAACACGTACTTTTCACATTGGATCACGGCATTTTTTGCTTGTACCTTGGCTACGAATATAACCGCCACTGGTGAGCTTTAAGGAACTCCAGAACGATCTTAGTAGATTTTCTGATCTCTTTTCCAAGGTCTTCTGGCATTTCGCCTCTGGACTGTGGATCGTGCAGCTTCAAGGTTTCGTTCTACTAAAGGAAAATTATCACATGTGGCACACGTTATCGTGGACTCCGGTGCCATCTACTCATCATTGTTGGTCATGATCATTGGACTGTATGCCTCAAACAACAATGCTCAGGTTGCCATTATGAACATTGTCAGTGACCCATTTCTCTTCTGAGTGCATCTCCCTCATCATGCCACAGCTCACACCAGTCATCTCGATCTGTTTCAATATGATTATCCTTCGCGTTTCTCGCCACCAAAACTTTGCAATGAAACCGCTTGGAAGTGATGCCTTCAGGGGAAACTTTCATTCGCTCAATTCTGAAAGCCAGAGTCACGGCATCCATATGCAGAATCTTGAGGTTCATCTCACTACAAACGTTAAGGTTGAATGTGAAGGTGGCAGGTTCCCGAAAACCTGCGACTAGATATCCATTACAGAAAGAACAGGAGGAGCCGTAATTTAGCACTATCCGAAGAGTCTGTGTACTGAGTCTATGTATGTATGCTTGTCCAATCCAAACCAAATTGTTGTACATATGTGAATATGTGCAAGGTATATAGTAGCGTTACTAGCGTAGGAACTCAGTCATCTGATCTAGAGCACCCAGCAGTTCAGAAAACCACTTTTTCCCCCGAGGTATCTAGACATCCACTGTTGCCGGCCTCTCCCGGCTTCCATGCCCGTGCATGATGCAGAATTCTAGATGTGCTTCAAGTTGCCAGTGTGAGAACGTTCAGATTGATCAAGTCACTCCTAATGGCAGTATCGGACAATATCTGTGCATTCGACCCGTGTGATCTAAAATAAGCACCCGATGGGGCAAAGGAAACATGTTTGGTAATGAGGCTCCCGCCAGGAACTTTCTGAAACTATAATTGAACGAACCAGCCTTCCCTTCTGGTTGAGCAGTGAATTCAATTCTGCGACAAGCACCGCCTTTGCGTCAGCTGGGAGAGTCATCGTTATCTTATTAGCTACATTTACCTCGGTCCTTGATACCAATGAACATCAAGGAGCCCCCCTGAGAAGGCCCCAAAGCCCCCATTTGAAAGATACCCGATGCCCAACACAGGAGACACGAGCGAGGTAGTGTTTAAGATCCTACTTCCTGCAGCGACCTGCTAACGTATCTATTCTCATGATGTGCAAGCCCACTGCATCGCATTTACGAATGAGTGTGAATTTAGATCCCTCCACATGATTCTACGTTTACTTACGTGCAGAACCTCCATAATGCCAAAAAGAAAAACAGCCCGACGTCTATAGTGACAGGACCGCAATCGCACGGAACTGATACAACAACCATCATCCACCAAAACATCCTGTTTCATCAAATTTGTGAAAGGAAGCAACAGTTCGGATACTGTACCATCACTAAGATGTAAGCTAATCTGTTGTGAGGAAACGCGTGTTGCCATTTCTGCTCGATGGGCACAAGGTCATGAAGGTTGGGAGGGTAGGCTCGTTACCAGCCTGTCCACGTTCATGAACAAGTGGGTAGGCTGATCACGAGCCCATCTGGAGGGTGCATACATCGTACGTAAGAATGCAAGAGCTATCAGAAGAACTGTACGAAGGCATACAGACATGAGACCCGGTGTATGGTATCTAGATAAGACTGATAAAAAGGTCAGTCACGGTCGATGGAGATGTACAATTTGTGTACAGTAGGATATATCTTGGATATATCTGAACCAAGTATCAGCCCTAGATCATGGTTGATTCTGTACAACTGACGATGTTCATAAAGCTGAGCAGAAACCTCTGATTATGACAAAAAAAAAAAGGATTATAAGAGTGCAGTGAAGGGAAAGTAGAGAAAGGCCACATAGTTTGAAAGATGCCCGGCCTCCAAACGTGTTGCTCTCCTAACGCCCCACCCCTCCTCGCACGCCCAAGCCTACATCTACGTGCTTCTCGCCTTCCTCTGCTCAATGCGTAAGTCCCAAGCAGATATGCAGCATCTGCAGTCCGGGCGCAGAGCAGAAACGAGAATATGGAGCGAGCCGATGGCAGGGATTTATGGTATGGCGCTGAAGAGGAGGCGAAGAAGGTGAAGGGCGAGGGAGGGGGGAAGTAAAGGTGAAGGAAGATGAGATCGATTCGAATGGCGGGTGCGAATGTGGGAGTTAACCTCATGGCGGGCGATGCGAACCAAGTACGTTCCCTTCATCCTACCCTGCCCATCCACATTTGCCCATTTAATTTTCAGGTAACAATATCCCAATGTTCGTCTACGGCGCGTCTCTCGCAATCATCATCGCCTCCCTCAGGCTATTTCTGAACCAACTCCTCGGTCTCTCTGCCTTCGGGTTCCTCGTCCTCTTCCTGAGATAGCTCCCGAACCCATACATCGCGCGCCGGAGCTTGAGTATCCAGAAGGGCTAGCAAGGGAGAAGCGGACGAGTGAAATCTGACTACGTTTGAAATTCTGAAGCGTGGTTATCCCGGTCCGGCTAGTTGTCGTTTTTGACAGCGTTCACAATGCGTGTGTCTTTCCTATCATTTTCTCGCCCCGTCCCTTTTCTTTATGCTTATATCGCATTTTTCTGTGGCGTAGGGAATAGCACTGTTCAACGTGGTCCGTGCGCCTTGGACGCGTCGTCTTCCTCTTCGTCTCCCGTTTCTACACGTAGCTCTGGTGTAGTAGAGGAACCAGAGACACCAAAAGCACTTCACACATCCTAGGCGGCCCTCCTAGTCGAAATGGCCTTCCTCCTTAGCAATCCACCAGGATGTCCAAGAATCCCACCCAGCACAACACACATAGGCACACCCTCACCATATCCTACGCCTCCCACCAGTCCTCCTGGCTACAACACCAATCCATCCGGGACAACATTCTCTCCGACTTTCGACCCCGCGCGCTTCGCCGCTGTGATCGACGCGTGTGCGCTCCAACCCGAAGGTCCTGGAGGACGGGGATATGACAGAAATTGGGACGAGCGGCGCTAGTCTGAGTGGGGAGCAGAAGGCAAGGGTTGCGCTGGCGAGGGCGCTGTATGATCGGGCGAGGTGGGGCCTTGTTGATAGTGGGACAGCGGGGTGGAACCGTGGATTGTGGAGAGGTTGTTGAAGGGGGAGGA
This sequence comes from Termitomyces sp. K1Ag, assembly GCA_017657315.1. NCBI lineage: Eukaryota > Fungi > Basidiomycota > Agaricomycetes > Agaricales > Lyophyllaceae > Termitomyces > Termitomyces sp. K1Ag. Next base: position 7,568 of record JAGGAR010016287.1, read on the forward strand.
CAGTGGTGAGTGTGCCCTTTCCTTCTGTGACAGACCGTTGGAACTGATTGGGATTTTTGGGGTGTAGATTCTCGTGACGCATCATGTAGATTTGGTCCTTCCCCGCTGCGCAATACGTTGGGCGGATGTTGAAGGGAAGGATTGGTACGCAGGGGGCGATTGAGGAGCTTCGTGCGTGGCGTATTCGAGATCAAACACGACTCGGTGGTTGGAGTATCCGAGATGGGAGGAGGAGGCGTTCGCGGGGACACCGGATGGGAGATTTGAGTGGGAAGGCAGGGGAGGAGAAGATGAAGAAGAGAAAGAGGCCGAGGAAGTCGGTCAAGGATGAGCGTAAGTAGGCCAAGTGGGCGATTTGTAAGAGTTATTTGAAGGCTGGTTTATTGCAGGCGGTCGATTCAATACCTCCGTCGCAAACTTCTTCGGATCTATTATCCTCGTTGCGTGAGTACCCCCTCCTTCCTCCCGCATTCTAACCTCACTCACCATCCCTCCCCGAAAAGCATCATCTTCTCATGGTTCATCGTCTCCGCCATTCTCCTCGATTTCGCGCACCGCGAGTTCCGAGCGCTCAATCGGGTACCTCCGCACAGGCTGCGACCTCCGTCGCATGAAATCCAACTCTCGCTCGCCTATCTTTGGTCAGCTATCTTTGGTCAGGTCCTGGAGGGTGTTATGACTGTTCGCGTGTCCTTGGCCGGAAGTTGTTTGCATAAGGTAGATTTGACGACCAAGGTGAATTTTGTTTGGTGTGCGTTTGGGGAAGAGACAGGGTGAGCTGATGAGTCATGCGGGTGCATAGTCTGGATGACAAATTGGTGGTGATTGGTGAACTTTGATGCGCTTGGGGTGTTGGCGGTGTTGATGACTATGTTGTTTTCGATTTCGACGTTGTTTATCAGAAAGTCCGATGCCTTTCACGGGTATCACTCGAGAGATCCCGAATATCGTATGTTTTTCCTATGCTTTACAAGTAGATGCGTCGTTCGATTCTGCCGACGTGTCTCAGCACTGGAACTGGATCTCAAGTGAGTTTTTGTAACAAACTTTTTCGTGTCTCCATACCTAGCGCAATCACTATAGTTCTGTCAAGCATGTAGATGAATAGTCAGTCCAGCTTCCTCCATGTACTCGTATCGGTCTAAATTCGCTTCTAGCGACCTGCCGCAGAAACCGTCTGCCATCATCGAATCGAACAGACTCCCTGCGTACTGGCCATCGAGCTCCAACAACAATTCGCTTGCTGTCGTTGAGGATCTCGAAACCAAGTATGCGTGCGATCTACCCGCTGTTCTCCAGAATGTGTCATTTACCTTGAAGGCAGTCAAACGTGTAGGTCTGAACGAACAGGTAGGCCTTTTTGTGTAAACCCACTGAAAAAGGCTGTTCACTTACCTTTGGTTCGGACGTGGAAAATCGACTGTCGAATATCCCTATATAGTATTTTCATCACTTTCATTCTTCAAGTGACTTGAAGGACGCAACACTGTTTTCGGGCGCTCTCAGCGAGAATCTCGATTCTTTCAATGAGCACACTGACGCCGAGTGCTTGGATGCGCTCTAACGTTGCCACATGATCAATAGCCCTTCAGCCTCATGATCAGCCTCTCATGCGGCCTCTTCGAACACATCTCGCTCTGCATCCATCCACGGAATCGAGCGCAAATATTCGGCGAAGTCTATCTCAACCTCAGCAACTGACATCGAGACGACGACCAACTCATCGGAGGCACAAGCTCACAGGGTCAACGACCGCTCGTTGCTATGGCGCGAGCTCTTCTCCGTCGAAATCACGTTATTGCTGGTTCGTCTAGTCTTTATTCCGGTGACATGCAATAGTACATAACTCAGATGTATTCCTTAGTCATTCTTCGTTTGTGCACTGGAATCGATTACCATCGTCTTCTCGTCCTCGATAAGGCACAGGTGGGGCAATGTTTGCTGACCCGGTTCTCATGCTTGGCTCTAGATTATAGGATTTGATACCCTGTGGAAGTTGATACAGAAGGCAGGAATCTTTAGAAGTATGTGTTTGAAAAATGGGTCTTTTCGTGACCTTGAAGCTACGGTCAAGCGCGATAATTTGTATTGAAGTGGACAATTGAAACAAAAGCGTTGGTCATAGACCACATGTCTATTGCACGCTCACTGCATCACAGTCAATGATTTTCACACAATCTTTTTTCTTGTACCAACCAGTTTCGTGATGCCAGAACATACCTTGACATCCCGTGCTCTCGATGTATCCAATGTAACTTTGTGATATACAGATATCCTACCAAAACAATCTGTTTTCATGATCTGAGTCATCAGCTACCGAGCTTTCATGAAAATCTGAGGGGCGTTCTCTGGAACACCTCCTAGTTTGGACGGTCCCGCGCCTCTTTCGATGGGTATTTGAAGCGGGAAGGAGACCATCCTTTACATCCCAGGTAACGGATCCCACGATTTGACGTATTCTTGCCACATCGCGATCGGCGTTTTGTGAATAGTGCATGGAATCTTTAACGGACAGCTCCTGCAATGTTGACCCTCGAATACTTCGTGCTTCAAGAACAGCAGCGAGGAGAGTTGTATCAAGGCCCGGCGAGTTGGAGTACCATGACCTAATTTGAAGGTTCTTCAGAGTCATGAAACGTAGGGGACTTGAAATCGAAGGCAGAGCTGCCAACATCGTCGAATATAGCTCCTGTCCGGATTCTTGGTTCCCTAATGCATCGCTCTGATCTAGACTTTCACCACCTAATACGCTTGCATCTTCTTGAATATATGATGCATTTTTCTCCTCATAATCGCTGTGGCTTGCTGATCCCTCCGCCGGCGCCGTCTTCTCTCGCGGCTCCCTGGTATGCATAAGCATGGCTCTCAGCTCCAATGTCGATATGCCCGAAGTTAACGCTGTTATAAGCTCGGAGGGATATCCTCAACACGGATGGTGTTAAGAAACAGCATAATCACCGAATTCTTCGAGCCAGAAGTTCACTTCTAACTCGCAGGTTGTCTCTAATGATTGAAGGTTTTCCAGGGGCAATGTACCAAGGGACACCTTTGTACTCTCCGGGCCGTACAAACCGTGCAAATGAATATGGAACTCAAAGTCCAAGGGTGGCTGAGTCGTCGCCTCGTGTTGCCCATAGATCTTGAACTCGTTCCCGTATGACATTTTGAGGTGACTAACGGAGTTCATACGAGCGGCCAGTTGATTCCCAAACGCTCGTGCTTGGTCTA
>JAGGAR010016288.1:0-10720 GCA_017657315.1 Termitomyces sp. K1Ag
ACTGTTGTCAGTGACAATTTCATGTAGCACTCCCCAGCAGCAAATAATGTCTTCAAATAACCACTTGCCTACTGTTTCTGTGGTTTCACAGTGAAGCATGCAGAACTCAGGCCAGCAGACTAGAGAACATCTACCCTGAATTATGTACTTGAAGTGGCATGATGGTGGCATGTACAATAAGCATGCTGACAGCATTGTAGAGCAATCCCACTTTGATGTGTGACAAGCACTATTTAAAGCAGCCAATGGAGATGAGTTGTGCTGGATCAAATCAGCATACTCAGTCTTCTAGTCTGAGCATGTCACAGTCTGCAAGCACATGGGTTGCTCTCCATACTTTGCAGTGACAGGCACACATCCATTACTTCCTGCTGACATTGTTGAAGTGACATACTTGCAACTGCTGCCCAATTCCATACTAGCAACAACCAATTTCATTGTCAGATGCACTATTGACTTGCAGCAACATCATGACCATCTTGGACTGCCACAAAGCTGCCCTTTGCTTTGAGCCAGAGTTCACTGCTACCATCAGAAACTACAACTTTACTAGAGGCGCACTTGTACTCATGTGAAACACAAAAATCAAAATGTCACACAATCAAAAGATGAAGCCCAGATATCTTGGCCTGCTTGTAGTTATTGCCCACAACTATGAGAGCACATACATTCTTTGGGAACTCAATGGATCAGTTTCATTGCCCAGTTGCAGTGTTCCAATTGATTCCCTATTTCTTGCATGTGCATATTCTATTACTCAACACCATGCTTGATATCAATACTGCTAAGCTCAGAGAACTCGAAGAATCAGAATTAGAAGATGATGATGGGCTTCCCAACATCAGTGCTAGTGATATGACAATTAAAACCTCAGCATGCATGATCTAAACCATCACCAATACAATCTTGCAAAAACAGTGACAAGCAACAATATATTTGGCAATACCAATGTACGTATCAATGAATGACAAAGAAAAAGTAAACAACCAGCAAAAACAAAAGAAAAGCCGAGAGATACAACAAAAACAAAACAAAGTACAAAAATCATAAAAACACCACTAAGTTTCCTTACTGCACCAAAATACTTACACCTTGTAGTATAGTGAAGCCGCAGCATTTCTTTGTCTTGCACACCCTTTGGGGTTACTGCCATGATGACTTACTGAGCATTAACCTCAAGTTACATATTTTGAAGTGACAGTGACAAAACAAAATGGTCTATTCCACTAAACTACCCAATAATGAAAAACAAAAACAAGTGTTACCAACAACAATCTTTTATTTCAAACTTCCAAAATTAATTTTGACTTACTTACCAATTCATTTCTCACTTATTGATTTGTTCAAACTTACTTACAAACTTACAACTTATAAAGTCACACCAAAACAGACAAGAAAACAACATTGATTCCCTCTTTATATAGCGACTAAGGGGAGGCAGTCTAGTGAAATACAAACTAAATTTTTTTCTATCTACAAGGCATGACTATGGGTGTTTCTCAACCAGCAGCACATGTGGAATTTCCTCATCCTTTATTGCTAGAAATTCCTCTGGTGCAACCTCATTTTTGTTCTACCAGTCCAGTGCTTGTTGGCATTTCCAAATGTAGCAAACAAGCACATTGTGCTGATAGATGGCCAAGCCTATAGCCTGGTACATGACAGTGTAACAACAATGAGCCTCTTCCAGTGACGTATCCAAGAGGCTCAAGATTCCCAGAGCACAAGAATGTGAGTGTTGGAGCTCTATGTGACTTTGACAGAAGTTGACAGGAAAGTGCAAGTCTGCAAGTATCTATTCCTTATCATCATCCACATGTAAGGTCAGCAGCTGCTAAGTAAGAGGGTGATGGTGAGGCTAAATAATAGTTAGCAAAGTGACAGAAAGAAGAAAAAGAGACTGACTACCAAAAGCTATCTTGGAACTAGCTTGTGTTAAGCAGAATGACACTTGACCTTGATCTTCTTAATAGCATGTGCAAACTTTTCCTCATCACTCAACTTGACTGTTTCCTTTGACTTCACCTTTTGTTTTCCTGTGGCAGGTGCAGATGAAGCCTGAGGCTCCACAAATTGGAACGGGAGTCCTTGCTGATGCAAGAAGTCCCATGCAGCCTGAACTAAAGCAATGTGATGTTTAATGACCACAGTGTCCTTTGGCTCTTTCTCATGCTTCTTCCCAGTGACCACATCCTGATGCATGCACCTCTTTAATTGGGACAAGCAGTATGCGCAAGGTCAACCACCTTCTGGATATCAGCAGTAGCGGTTGATATTTTTCAAAATGCAGTGGTCACACTAAAAGAGTCTTAGCACCTTAGTGCAAATGAAGAAAAAGAAGTCTAACTTACTGGGCCATTGGTTGCCAATGACTTAAGGCACATTGATGGAGCATTGAAAGTTGCTGAGTTCTTGCTAAGCAGAATCTTCACACCTTTCAACCAATCCTTGCTATCCTGCATATAAGTTCCATCTTGGAAGGACCACCACAAGTTCTGCATTGGTAAATTAAAACCAAAGTTAATGTGGCAAAAGAAAAAGCGCAAGAACTTACTGTATAAGGAATTTTGCCAAACAAAGACAATTTTGGCTTTGCAACCTTTGCTTTCTTTGTCTTTGTCTCTGTAAGTGCCTTTGCCTTTGCCTTTGCCTTGCCCTTCTCCTTTGCTGGCAATTTTGTGACAGGAGCCTCAGTTTCTGCTTCATCGTCATTGTCAGCCTCAGTCTCCACACCTGTAGTGTCCATGTCTATTGATTCCTACAAGACAAGTTAACACAATGGTGAAAACAGTCAGTGACACTTACCTCATCTTAGGGACTTGTTGTTTCTTGCTCCTCTACCACCACCTGAGGCAGAGGAGCAACCACAGTGTTTGATGAACCGGCAACAGTGGGAACAACCACATTGGAGCCCAAAACAGTTGTGGCTGCATCCATGAAGAAGCGCTGTCAGAGCAGCATGCCCATGCACAGCAATTCAAATTCTTCCTTCTACAGGATGTTGTGAGCTTGAAAACCCTCTGAAGTGCAAAGAAGCACACTCATTGTCTTGAGCACATCTTCACCATGCTTGGAGTCCTCAGCTGAAAGAAGTACATTGTATACAAGTGGTGCTGCTTGAATAACGAGGATTTGCATGGCAATCTTTGCCTTCACTGCCTTGGTCACTTCTTATTTTGTGGGAGTCATTGTGCTAGGGAGATTAAATCTAAAACAAAGTCAGCACATGCTAAAAAGAGAATTAAAATGTGACACACAAAAAGAGTGACAAAAAGGAGAGAATGAGGGAGAGCTGAGAGAGGAAAGTGGGCACTTGGAGGGGGGTCTTATATAGAGGGATGGAGATAAAAATAGGCACTTCTTCAGGCACTGAGGAAGAAGATCAAACATGAGGCAGATCAATGTTGGTCATAGTGACAGCAATTGACTGAGGACAGTCAAGATTTAAGTTGGGGGGAGGATGATGAGCTGCTGTCAGCACTGGACACATATTTTTTCATTTTTCTTGACATTTTGCTACTGTTGGACATGATGCACCTGTCATGTGACTGTGCATGTGACTTTCACATGATTGGCTGATGGGCTTCTTCTTGCTGACTGATTCTTGGAGCTTGCATTGGAGCCACACTGGAACTGTAGATATTTTAAGCGCTGTCTCCACTTATCTATTATGTTTATAAGAGTACTTATTATATTTTATGGAGCACTTTCCTTATAGGATATGCCCAACTCCACAGCACTTTAGGTATATATAGCCTCAATTTTGTAGTATAACAACAGAATATAGTGTATTGCTGCCCCTACACACTAGCAAGCTCACAGTTCTAAGAGTGTGCTCATCATTCTCAATGTTCTCAACACATTTTTTGCTTGTGAAGAGTGCTTTACATGTTTTTGCTGTTGCTGGTAATCTAGGTGCTTGCACTTGATTGCCTTCAATTGTTTGTGCCTGATTTGTGCTGCAGTTTGATCATCAGTTAGTTATCAATTAGCTATCAGTTAGTGCTAGCAATAGCATATACATATATGTCTGCTCATGTTTGTCTGTTTTTGCCAACTTGTTCTTGTTGTTTTGCTCCATATGTGCACAAGTCTTTTGATGAGCACTCATTTCACTTTGTTGCTGAATCAAATTCGTTGCCAATCAGCCCCTTCCATGTAACTTTAGGTTTAGAGTTCGCCAACTGACCAGCACTTTTGAGCACTGACTGATCTAAGTTGTGTGCTGACACACTTGAGCAACAAGTTTCACTTTTGTCATCCTGAGACCACATCTTACATAATCCAAACCATGTGCAAAAAGTTGCTGTCACTGACACAAGACCACTTGTCACCAATGGATTTTGAAGTGTTTGTTTGTGTAGCCTTTTCCAGTGTGCAAGTGTTCTAGAAGCACCACACAAGCAGGGTTTGCCTTTCTTTAGGTAAGTGCACTGTCAGAAGAGTTGTGTTGTCATCACCAGAGGAGCGAGCCATGCTCCTGGTGGAACTGAGAATGGTTAAGTTTTTATTTTTCTCTTTTTCTGCTTACCACTGACTGTTAGTAGTGCAACTTATGCTGAGTGCAAACTGCCCTCCAGCATTGCTGGTACCTTGCCCTGGATGTGCCTGCTATTGCTGTAGGAAGTTGTCAAAGGGGTGTTCTTGGAACAGAGTTTTGCAGTGGCTGTGCCAGCAGCTTTCTGAAAGTATGCTGGCTATCATCAAGCAGATGGGGGAGGTCAAGGCAGCAAAGTTTTTCCTCCAACACCAAGGCAAGGAGAGCAAATTCTTTGAAGCAGGATCTAGCAAGAAACCTTTGTCATTGTCACCTGGTCAATCTAAGCCTCATTGTCCACCCAAGCAGACTTTCAAGTCAATGGAAATAGTGGAGTCAGAGGATGAGGGAGAGGAGGCAGAAAGTGTGAAGTGAATTAAGAGGGTGAAGGTGGAAAGCTTTAATCTTTTTCTTTACATCACTTACTGCTAACTTGTGTTCTGACTTAGACAGCTGCAGTCTTTTTGGATTTCCCACCAACTGAGCTTCAGGTTGATGATGTGGCCTGAATATGTTGATTCACTCCAGTGGGATTCATCTCCATTGATGGCTTGAAGAATGCTTGTCGGATGTTGAAATGAGCGCACTCAGCTATTTCATCAGCACATTTATTATATCCAGAGATGTGTATGTGGCAAATGTTATAGTCTTTAATGAGGTAAGCAACTGCCTTAATGATTGGCTGGCTGGTGTCAGTAACAATCTCACACAATGCACCCCAGTGGTAGATAATGTCTTCAAAAATCCACTTAGCTACCACTTTGGTGTTTTCTCTATGAAGCATGTGGAATTCTGGCCAGTGGATCAATGAACATCTGGTCTGGATAATATATTTGAAATGGCAGGATGGAGGCATGTGCATGGTGTTGATATATATTTTGCTAAAGAGCGGAGTGGGAGTGGCTACCGTTGGTGGAATATTAACTTTTGTGGTCTGGTGGATCTGGCATATATGGCACATTTGAACATACCAAGCAATATCTGACTGAACTTGGGACCACCAAAGCTGCTCAAGCAAAGCAGTGCAGGTGGCATATTGACCTCTATGGCCAAGTTTGTCATGCATTGATCGCAATATGTGGATTCTACTAGCAGGATCAGCAATCAGCTTGTGGGTGCCAGTGATGACTCTGCCAGTTTCCATATGCAAACATTAAAGGATACTATTTGATGTATACTAGAGTTGGTATGACACTAATACAAATCTAGATGGGACAGGCTCCTTCTGTATCTTGGGGGTTTGCACACGGCAACTGCTGATTCTGAGTTTGGGGAAAAGGTATTAAGAAATACCATGCTTCACTTCAAATCAAGTGTATGCCAAGTGAATAGAATATATTTGTTTATGGCAAAGATATGGGACATGGTGTACAAGGTACAAGGTGGGGGTATTCTGGGGTGAGTGCACACAGCTGCTCAAGGTGATTGCCACACAGGCTAGGGTAGTCACACAGACAAAGCCACACAGGCAAAACCACACAGGCAATAAGCACACAACAAAACAAGGAATCCTGGCAGAGACCTTAGTACAATGGCATAGCACCACATGGAAGTTCAAATCACACAGAATCTACCTGAACATGTTGCTCACTTGTTTTCAATTACATGTGAAAGAGGAGATTGGTGGGGCAGCCAAAACTTGAATTGTTAAACTATGAGTACAGTCAAGATAGGTATGCTTATGAATGTGATACATGTGTGGCAATCTGGTTATCATAGAGTCTAGGGTACCTTTGGTCTAGACCACTGAGCAGAGAGTATATAGCACCACTTGTATGGTCACTGTCAAATTAATCTGTCTCTGGGTCAAGAGTTTGCACCCCAATTGGCAATATCTTGTCAGGCACCATGTTGTCCATGTGCTCTGGGTTGAGGATTTGTCTATTCTGGTCTTTAGGAGGTCACCTTGGTGTGCCTGATGTTCTGGAACACCCTCCCAATGTACCAGCCTATGTTTCTGGGTTACTCAGTGGTCAAATTGTCATGCCACAACTGGCTGGACAGACTTCCAGTTCCATGGTCTGCATGGAAAGCTTAAGTCCATGATCCAAAAGCTTCAGCCTAACCCTCAACATTCCAGTCCAAAATTTCACAAAGTTCTCAACCTAGGCAATCTGTGCCTGGCTGCCCAATACTACACTCATTTGATCATGAAGAATGTGCATCACCAATATTTCTTGATCTGGTAGGTACAAGTCTGCCTGAACCCATTCTCCATTTCTGCTTCAGCCTATTGGCATATGCTCCTTAAAACCATTCCAGTCATCTTCAGTAGTATAGCCTGTGACCTCTATACAGCTGGTAATACATGGCTTCATACAACAAAGGGATATTTGAATACCACTCACATCCTTGACATGCATGCCTGGTTGTCACTACGATTGGAATCACCATAGCTGCAGAGTTACAACTACTATGGTACTTCATATCTTTATCAATAGCTGGTATTAGGTTTAATAATATGGTATTATTTGCAAAATTAATGCATGAACAAGTATACACCATATCAGTGGTTTCATGAAAAAGGAGGAAATTGTCAACATGATCAATGCAGCAATTTAAGCCACACTCGAGCAGTTTACTGCCATTCAATTTAACAGCAGTAACTGTGGTAACTATAACTAACAAGACAATTTGAATAATGCTACTAACAAGACATGCCACTTCTGTGACAAGATGGGCCATACAATGGTTCATGGGAGATGCAATGACCTAGAAGAATATATCTGTGTTGGACAGTGCCATCAAAATGTGGAGGAGCAGCAATCTCCTGGTATGCTGACAAGGGGTTCAAGGACCAGATCAATGAGTGGCATTGTCAGAACCCTGGCAACATTGCCATGGGTCCCCTTGCATCAAATACTACTGCTGATGTCCAACAGAACATACAGCAAACCTCCATGAGGTCCTCCAACAAGAAACCCAACCAAACATGAACAAACTTAGCAAGGAGCAGCAGATTGCCATGCTCCATATGGAGCTTGACAAACTAGAGGGACAGAAAGTTGCCAATGGCATACAGGTTCCCAAGCCTAAGCACCTGCTGGCAGACTACCACCCTATTCAGCCCAATGCCAAGGCAGGTCCCAGTAATCAGCAACAAGAAAGCACCTTACCAATGGTGGAAATTGTCCTGCCCATCTCTTCACAAATCCTGCCACCACCCAAAGAATATGACCCTTTGGTGACAGTAGACAATCAGGTTGGACAAACCACCTCACCCATGGATAAGAGCAAGGGGAAAAATAAGCAACCCTTTGTAACTGAGCTTCCAGACCCTGAGGCAGATCCAAAACCACCTGTCCACCCATATTCCAATATACTGCCACACTACTTTCTGACCAAGTAGCTGGCAAAAAGGCAGATCCCACCTATAAAAATATAACCCCAAATACCCATCTAGCACATCCAACTTCAGATGTTCCCATTCCTTATTCCAATTTGGACACCCTTCCCCATAAATCTGCATGCTCCAGAGAAAATACTTCTCTAGCTTATTTATATCTAACCATGTCAGAAGTATTCCAACAAATAGTGCCAGACATATTAATATGTATTTAGCTACAGACTTGTTTATTCTTGGACATGCTACATCTAAACTGCCCCTACATATGATATATCACATTATGATATGGCAGATATGGGAAAGATGTTGGTACTAATTGTTCCCTCAGATTTCTTTTTAGATGCATTCTGACTCAATTTCATGGATAAACTGCATGGGAAAACCACTGCAGACCCTTCCCTTCCCTATCCACAAACCAACTCACTTCCTGCTGGGTCAACAGATTTTTCCTCTCCTTCTCCTTTAGCATCATCTTTTCCCACTGGAGCAGTCAAGCAGAAAGGGGTTCAAATGAAGAAGAAATATAAGCCAGTAGCATTGAAAACCAAACCAATTGCAGGAAGTGTACCAGAAAACTTCCACATTGAGAGAAAAATAATTGGAGATTTGCTAACTGCAATGCCTTTGTTAAACCTCAATCTGCCACTGTTCATACTGACAGAGAGATTTACCACTGAGCATAAAGAAAAATTTGTCAAAGACCATGATGTCAGTTTTCTTACTGCTGATGAGTCAAATGTACTAGTTGACCTCATCGCAAAACAGGAAAAGGCTTTTGCCTGAGAAGATTCTGAGTGGGGAAGTTTCAATATCATCTTCCTCCCACCAGTCATTATTCTGACTATTCCACACATTCCATGGGTAGGGCATAACTGACCCATACCACCTGGAATTCATCATACTGCTCCTACTGGTTCTGTGTATTGAAAAAGAACAGAAAGCCCAGAATTGTCCATAGCCTTGAACCATTAAACCACATCACAATCTGCCATCTGGGTGTCCCACCCTTCCCAAACCATGTGGTGGAATCCTTTGCCAGGCAGATTTGTGGTGCCATGCTTGATCTCTACATTGGTTACAATGAACAATTGATTTCTCCTTTTTCCCATAATTTGACTACTTTCCAGACTCCTTTTGGTGCACTCCACTTAGTTACCTTATCAATGGGTTGGACAAATTCCATCCTGATCTTTCACAATGGTGTCATTTTCATTCTCCAGCCAGAGATTCCTCACTTTGTCCTATCATTCATTGATGATGTAGGAGTTAAAGGTCCAAAAAAATTGGAAAATTATCAACAGAGTTCCCACTAAGCATCCCACCAACCCAAATATTTGGCTTGCACTATGGGAGTTCTTTCAGGTGTTGAATCATGTCCTCCAGCCAATGAAATATTGTGGCAGAACATTTTCTGGCCATAAACTAGTCCTCTGCACAGAAGTCTTTAAGATCTTAGGCCATGTCTGCATACCAGTGGGACATGTGCCTGAGGAAAGCCACCTGATCCTACTTGAGTGATGGGGTCCATGTCAATCACTTTATGAAGGTTGCACTTTCTTAGGGACAATTGGTGTGCTCTGCATTTTCATCAAAAACTTTGCACACTACACTCCCAAAATCATAAAGCTAACCTGCAAAGACATTCTGTCTGAGTTTGGCCAACCACAGATAGCTGCCCAGAAGGACTTAGTTTAGGCCTTGAAAGATGTGAAACCACTTGTGCCAGTAGATTACAAGTCTCCCAATCTCATCATCCTCACTGTTGATACATCTTATATTGCTGTCAGTTTCTTCCTCTGCCAATGCTTAGCAGACAATTACGAGCAGTGGTGGTATAACCACTTTGATTCAATCATGCTCAATAACAGAGAATCCCACTACAGTCAGCCCAAACTGGAGCTTTATGGATTGTTTAGAGCATTCCAGGCATACCACATGTACCTTTTCAGCATGTGCAACTTGTTAGTGGAAGTCAACACAAAGTACATCAAGGGAATGCTCCCAAACCCTGATGTGCAGCCATTGGCTAGCATGAACTGCTGGGTTGTTGCAATCCTTATGTTCCACTTTGAGCTTGTGCACGTCAAGGGTGCATTCCATGGTCTGATGTCTGTGCCAGCCTGATGATCCTGATCCCAATGACAGTGATTCCCACAAACTGACATCTACACATCGGTGAGAATATCAGAGCTAAAGAGGATGAATTAGAAGATGAAGAGCCAGAATGGCATAGTGTTCAATATACTGACTTAAAGTGGCCTGACAACCTAACCAACATGGAATATAAGAAGTTTATCAGAACAGCCTAAACTTCTTCTTTAACGATGGTCAACTCTGGCAGAAAGATCATGCCAGTGATATGGTGTGGACCCATTCATGCATTAATTTTGCAAATAATACCACGTTATTGAAGCTATTACTGGTTATAAGAAAAGATATGAAGTACCAAAGTAGTTGTAACTCTGCAGCTATGGTAATTCTGATTGTAGTGACAACCAGGCATGCATGTCAGGGATATGGGTGGTATTTGAATATCCCTTCGTCATATGAAGCCATGTATTACCAGCTGTACAGAGGTCACAGGCCATACTACTGAAGACTACTGGAATGGCTTCAAAGAGCATACGCCAATGGACTGAAGCAGAAATGGAGGATAGGTTCAGGCAGACTTGTACCTACTGGATCAGAGAAATGTTGGTGATGTGCATTGTTCATGATCAAGTGAATGTGGTATTGGGCAGCCAGGCACAGATTGCCTAGGCCAAGAACTTTGTGGAATTTTGGACTGGAATGTTGAGGCTTAGGCTGAAGCTTTCAGATCATGGACTTAAGCTTTC
>JAGGAR010016289.1:0-10712 GCA_017657315.1 Termitomyces sp. K1Ag
GCCTCGTCTTCGTGGTTGTGGAACTCATGTGGTAGTTGAGGAAGGTCGAGCTTTGAATCTACGAAAGTTACGGGGAAGACACAGCACGCAAAATCGAGTGCGTTGCACAAAGTGGTGTAGAATGAGTCTCTGCTGAAATTGTTGAGTGGGTGCTAGAACAAGCTCAGTAAGAAGTACATACGTGTTTAGGCCATGCGGGACGGCAGTATAAGCAACCGCGGGCGAGATGATAGCGTCGATCGGCCGCCCGGTCCCTGTCCTAGACACTGTGCGTTCCCAGTGATCGAGGTGAGACTTGCGTAAATCGCGCTTCTCTTTCTGGAGTTGCCAGAGCTATAACAACTTCAGGATGTGTTCCAGTCATTAGAAAAAGATGAATGAATCACATCGTAGGCACTTAAGTGAGATGCTTCTCCAACGAGTGTCTTCACGAATGGTTCACTCAAACCGCTCGGATGGGTTTCATCCTCAGGTAGCATTGTTGTGATTAACGGCTCCCCGGATAGTTCGCACTGCACGCGATAGTCGTGACCACCGTCCGCTACAAAAATCGTTTCCTAAGTGTAGATAAAATATAGACTCAAGGATCAAAACATGCCGGGAAAGTAGAAAGACTGACCGCATTCTTATAGATCTCAAGATGACGATGAGGTTCCCAGTCAATCACTACGGACACAGCAGTCAACAAAATCATAAAGATGGGATTTCAAAAAGCCCACCTTTGTGTCCGGCAGCCTCCAAAGCGGCTTTAGTCATCTCCATCGCGCGTTGCAAAGGCGGATGAGGCCGAACAACGCCATTATCCCACATGATAGCGAAACACAGTCCCTTTCCCCTTCCGTGATTCTCAAGACGATATTCTGACTCTGACCACTCTTTCCTAAGCACAAGCGGGTCCTTGGTCCACGGTTTTGCATCTATGATGGCTTTGGTGAAAACCCTGACTCCTGACATTGAGTTGGCCATTGGACCGAGTACAGAAGATATGGATTCTTGCCCTTCGAGGGCGTTGACTGCACCACAATATGGTAGGCGCTCGTAGGATGGTCGGAGGGTATATAAGCCGCAGAATGCGCTTGGGATGCGCAACGAACTAGAATGGCAGATTAAAATGACGTCCAAGTAGTAAAAAATCTCACTTACCCTCCAATATCGGTACCGACACCAAGTGGACTACCCTTCATGGCAAGAAGCGCACCTTCGCCCCCCGAAGAACCACCTGGCGTAAGCTTGCGGTTGTATGGGTTCGTACTACGGCCAAACACATGGTTATAGGTCTCGCCCCACTGAGACGAAAGTGAATAGTAAGTCGAAAAAGAATAAGTCTGCACTTACCATCAGTGTCTGTGGAACGTTAGTACGAACAAAAGGGACAGCACCACACTCATACAACAGTACAACGAGAACACAGTCGCTGTCGGCATATTTTCCAACCCATGAAACGTATCCTTCGAGGAAGAGACTCCAGATGAGCTCGTTCTCGATATGTTACGAAAAATTCAGACACACCCATGACTGTTTCAAGACCTTTCATCGTGAATTGGTCTTTAAATCCATCAGAACCGGAAATAGATCGAATCAAACATGCTTCATCCATACCTTTCAGAGATATCGGTAACCCATGCAGAGGTCCCACAGGTTTTCCGGTCTTGATCAAAATGTCATCGAGCTCTCTTGCCCGTTCCAAGGCTCGATCGACAAAAATCTCGGTGAGACAATTGGTCTTACCAGAGAAAGGTGAGGTTAGGTCTCTACAAGGGAAAGTCAGATGGCCGACAGGCGTACAAGCTGTTGTGCAATGACAGCACGTTTATAAAACGCCGTAGTCACTTCAACGGATGACCACTCCATAGAGTGCAATCGTTTGAGCAAAAGAGCAATGTCTGTAGTTTCAGTGATCTCTAATTCACGTTTACTCAGGAGACCACAGTGAGCGGGAATCCCCAAGACGTTTGTTTCAGTCTCAGGAGGAACATTGATAATCCACTCTGAAGGAATTGAGGCGAATTGAGCAGCTTTTTTAGCGGAGCAGATATTTTTCCAGTTATCCTCAGACATCGTAGCAACAAAAATCGCAAGTCAGGCACGAAATGGGTGAAAGGGTGTTTTCGAAAGGACTGAATCCGTGAAGTGCTGATGGGAGGAGATTGATCTTTAGCGCCAGCAGGCGTCGGCTCGGCCGCGGCCTTTTTCAATGAATCAAATACAACCAAATACGCCAGTACTTTCTTGTCTTCTTTAACCTCGTCAAGACCGTATTTTATCGTCGCCGTCCTTCACTGCTGTTTGAGTGCTCTCGTATCTCAGGAAGCGTGACAGAACATGACGGCCGGGAGTCAGCGGGAATGATCTCCATGCCTTCGTTGATGATCAAAATGTACAACCACGGTTAGACTCCGCTCACCTCGAAATCTGGTTCTGAAGGGGCTCATGCCAACCCAAATATTGATTCTCTTTCTAACTTCGACCGTACCCTAGACTATCTTCTCTTGGCTTATGCTCTGCTTAATTTTCGTTAGCATCGCACTGACATGTTCCGTCCGCGCCAATGTGTACCCTTTTTTCCCTGCTGGCGATCTTCAGATGCCAGGCAAAACATGTCATATTGCATGGGCAGGAGACAATGACTCTACAACGGCGTGGAAAGACATGTCTATTGAGTTCATGACCGGCAATAATTTTAACATGGTGCATCTGACCAGTGCGTACTTCTTACCATTTGAAACCGGTTGAACTCAGTTCGTACTTCGCAGCGGTCGCCACCGGTCGCGACGGAACTGTCGACGGATCATTCGATTGGACATGTCCAGAGGTGTGCTATCCTCTCTTCCTGCCCGGTGCCCTAAAACCGAATACTTGTACAGGTCACACCCAACGCCGTCATCTACTTTTACCAGTTTCGATCGCCACACGCTTCCGGTTACGAATGGACAAACCGTTTTTCTATCGCCACGTCCTCCGGTCACATTACGGAGCCTTCAAACTCCACTCAACCGGATGGTAAACTGATTCCATGGGGAACGGGTGCATTGGTCAATTCTTCGATTGCAGTGCCTCCTCCAGTTTTCGCGACGCCGACGACGCCGACGACACCCACTACTTCCGCAACCCCAAGTAGACCTCCAATGTCAAGTGCGACACCTACAAACGTAGCTCCTGAAGTCGTTTCCGGTTGTACAAGCTTCTTCACCGAAACCTCTTTCTTCTGTAACCAGATAGCTGAATTGTTCAATATCACTGTTGAAAATGTAGGTCTCCGTCCCGATCATATGTTACCCATATCGTTGACAATGTCTCAGTTTGAGGCATGGAACGGCGGTGCTAGCGCCTGTAACCTCTTCGAGAAAGGTCTCACGCCTGGGCTGGCGTATTGTGTTGCAGGTCCGACCACTATTACAACAGACATTGCGACCAATACTATAACCACTACGACTTCGCCATCTCCAATCTCACCACCGACAAATGTGGCTTCAGGTGTCGTTCCGGGATGCACCAAGTTCTTCACGAGGACGACTGAGTTGTGTATCGAAATTGATGCTAAGTACGATATTAGTGTGGCACAGGTACGTGTCATCATCTCTCTGTGATCATCATCGTCTGATCGGGTTGCGTCAGTTCGAATCATGGAATGGTGGCGCGGGTGTTTGTGATCTTCTCGAATCTGGGAAGGCCTATTGTGTCGCTGGACGCTAAAAACTTTCTGGATGTATCGTTATCAATTCTCGTGGTATGCTACGGTATCATTTCTATATTCATGTACTGAAATCGGAAAACGTCCATTTATAAATGAAATCTCCACATGAATACTTAAGTAGCCCCTGCAGCTCTATGGCGAGGATGGCCAGCACCGCCTGCGTGAACTGAATTCCCAACATCTAGATTCTGATCAACTGCTGACGTCACAGTAAGTACTTAGGTCGCAGACTCGACTTCTCCCGCGCTGATAACTACAACAGCGACAGCGGCTCGCACTACGACCACTTCAGAGACCGAAGAGTGCTATGAAATCGCTGCTAATTACAGTCCCATTGTGGCCGTGTTTTCGATCCTTTTGGTGCCGTTGTCTCATCATGGAATGACGGTGCGGGTGTTTGTCATATTCTGGTTTCCAGAAAGATCTAGTGTGGCTTCCCTCCGCGGGACCATACTGATACAAACCTACCAGTATTACGACTTCCATTGAGACCTCGAGCAACGCCGCCACATGACACCAAACCACTAGTGCTACAACCATGACATCGGTACAGCCCGGTGTCGAGACCAACGAACGCAGCCACCGACATGTTTCTCTTCTTCACGACTCGACTGAACTGTGCTACGAAATGATGGTTCAGGTACGTGTCTTCATGTTCTAGTGGAATTCTCGATTGATTACTTGTTTCTCTGTCATGGAATGGTGGCGTTTGTGCTTGCGACGTTCTCGATATTGTGTTGCTGACCCAAAGAATCTCCTCAACGATGATTTGGGTGTATCATCAATGTTCCCTCGGGTTATACTGGGATTGATTATTCGGATGTACTAACGTATAGTCATAGATTATAGGAGTTTCTCGGAGTCGGGCTCTAAGGACACGCATCAAGATTGAGGACACTGACCTAAAATTAGTTCATGATCCTCAACCCAGATCGTAACTCAACGGGATAATGCCTGTGTACATGGCAACGATACAATCTGGAATTCGCCCCCTCGACCCGTGTCTCAATCCATCTAGGGTCATCTCGCGAGAAATCACACTTGAGCCACGTTTCTTGAAGATTCTCCCACACAATCGTCTTGAAGTCGTCCGCGAAATGTGGTATGTAATCTGAAATGTCGAAGTTGATCTTTCTAAGACTAGGAAAGTTGAATCGGATCAACAATGGGCCAATGTTACACGCGGAGACAATGGTGAGGAACGTTAGGGAGGTCATTGTTACTGGTTTGCTTGCGTCCAGAACGGGTTTCGGGAGAACAGACGAATGTTCACCGTGGTAAGAGTTTGAGTACCTTTCAGGAGCAGAAAGGCACAATCTCGGGCTGAGATATTGCATCGCAGAGTCAGACTTGTTATACTTCCAAATGAAATTCCGGGTTGAAGCAGCGGAAGCTGATTTCTGTGGCTACGCCAAAACAAGCGTTTCAGCTCTGGAAGAGTGAAAGGCGTATCAGCAGCGGTGCCCAGGGGAAGTCCTTTGGTCCTTGGGAGTTCAACACTCAACCAATTGCAGCGATGTAATTTGCCGACATCCGCTTTGGCGAGGCGTGCCAAACCCTGTCCAAGTGTTCGCAAGCCATCCTCGGACCAGTTCTCGTCGGAAATCATTTTGGCAGAGATTTTGACAGAGTCTTTCAAAGGGAAGGTGGCGAGTTCCAAGCAGACTTTGTCGTAGCACCGTTCGGCGGTGTTGTATGGATCGAATCAAAAAGTCAAAGTTATTCTCTTCCACTCATCGATAGAGGGATAGCAGACAGACGGAGCTGTGAATGTGCTCAACGAGACGGGCCGACAGGCCTCTGAAGGAATCTTCTGATTGACGTCAAGCTCAGGCCGATGTTCAAGGTTGGTAGGGTCCAGGGGGCTTGAATGTACTAGAGCGTTCTTGATTGAGTAGTTTGATCCTTCAAGTTCTAGGTTGCTCTTGTTGAGCACGCATACGTGGCCCCCACTGGCAGGCCAAGAAATAATACAGAGCTCAGCTCCAGATTCCTCGAAGGAGTCGTCCACCTTGGTCTCATTAGAAGAGTCAGTCGTTCCTTCGGACTGCGTTTCTTCCTCCTGTAAGGACACAAGCTGTGTGACATCGGTTTCCAAGTCTCGACTCGGATGTTCGTCGTGAGCAGTTGAGAAGGTGTATTCTGTCTGCATAGTGCTGGTGTTTGTCGATTTGTATAGAGAGACTAAGCACACAATGTCGGTTTCAAGTTCACGAGAGTGTTTGTGGCGGTGGCTGCGAGGTTCAAGGAAGGAGAAATGCTGCGAAGGTTTGCTTAAGTACCGAGGCCCAAGATTACTATAATAATGTCGGACTACAATAGCCGATGTACAGCCTGAGTCGAGTCAACCTTGATCATGCTGAGTTCAAGTGGTGTCCATATCTATCCTGGCCCAGCCACCTCAAGTTCTAATTTCCTTTCACGGAAAAGGTCTGAAAAAAGTGATCAAAGGGGGTTTCTTTGCCTCGGATGGCTTGTCAGTCATACTTAGTAGGAATAGAAGATGAAGGGAATCGTCAAAAGCCGTTTGTGTGTCTTTGCACCCGACACGACTCCGATGTGGATTGGATTGGCCACAAAAACAAAAAGGAACTAGGAGTTTCTGATGCTGACGCGTTTCCAACCTTGAATACTTAATTTACTATGGAAACAAAGGTATCTACTTAGGTGATAGCTATTTACACCGTTCGAATTTTTCTCGAGTCCCCCCACTGGAGACTACGCAATCTATCAAGACTATATACTTCTACGTACCCATGTCTTTTTTTTCCTGATGCACGAACCACCCATGCTGAACCGGACCACATGTAGGAACCGTCGCTCTTGATCTGCCAACTATCTGAACGTACTTCTACATGTTCTGACTTCACAAACCGCTAGAAAGCCATACTTGCGAACATACGACTACTCCTGTGGTATTTGATCACATTTTAACATGAACATATCTAGGCACAGTACAGTGAAAGACAGCCAGTCCAGGAATGACTACATGATGCACATGCATATGACTACACTGGGAGCCGATCCAATACACATCCTCTTGTTTCAGATCGCCTGACAAATTGATTGTTTCGAGGTTTGACCAAAATTTGAAGGAGTGAAAGGTCGATGCGGTCGGGTAAAGAAGGTCCAAATCAATATGGCGAAGCGAAGGGAACTTGCATTGTGTCAACAAAGGTACTAGATCATCGTCAGACCGCAGAGTCAAGGATGTTAGATGAGTGACATCCGAGGCATAAAATTGTTGAGAAAGCACAGGGCAGTGTGAGAGGTCCCTTCGAAGAGTACGCACAGTCAACTCTTTGAGCTGTTTTGCATGATGAAGAATATGAGAGCAATCGATAAGGGAAAGGTCACAGCACATGACAAGATTCGTAAGAGTAGAAAGAAGGGAAGGAGTAAAAGGTAGCCAGGAGGCAACCAGCTGCTCTCGATGAGCGCTCCACGTTAGGCGCTTCAAATTAACTAAAGCGTTTGATAAAGAACGAGAATGACGAAAATCTACAGTGAAAGGAAGAGGCTCATTAGTTGGGAGGTTGACATTGAGTTCCGTCCAGTGCTTGAAATCGATTTCTTCTTTGCCGATGTACGCCAAGTACTCTCCCAGACGGCGAAATCCCTGTTCCAGAGGCCATTGTCCTGTCTCGAGCTTAGTGGTAACTTTAATCGCACGACCAACATCGGTGTGTTGCTCCAGTAAGTCGCGAAGATGTAGAAGAGGGTTTCGTGTACTTTGATTGCCGGATGTCCCTATAGATAGTCTGATATGTTGCGCAGAAGCAGTAATGTTAATAGGCGGCGACTTGGAGCCATCAGAGTCACCCCTGTAGAGCCACTCGTATCGCAACAAACCAGTTTCTATGCAACAATAATGAGATTTGGGAGTCGGGACAACCAGTCAAAGGAAGAAACACACTTTTCTTGAACAACGCCTTCGCGATGAAAGTCGAGGTCTTGAATAATGCCTTAGCTCCTGCAAAAATTTTGCTTGAGACACGATAAACGAGACTTGGCCTTTGTGTAATCATCGTGACTAGAATGCCTCTTTGAGTTTAGAACAACAGAGGCAGACATTACTAAGACTCACAGAAGCAATAAAAGCGAAAGAAAGTGAGGTCACTTTCGAAGTTCGAGGATATATGTACCTCACATAAACATTGCCTGTTGTTATGATTGTTGTATTAGACAACGTCTCAGTGAACTACAAGTTGCAGTGAACTACAACTTCCCGTCAATTATGATAATAAGATTTTTGTTGGGACAAAGAAACTTATCGAGCTGGATACCCAAAGGATACCATAAGTTAAATCCTTGAAAAGAAAACAAAGACATCATAATGACTCACGAGAACAAAGGGGAAGAACAATACCTATTGAAGTTGACGTAGCAACGTCTAACACAGCGCCAAGCTTAGCGAATTGACTCTTGTGTAGGCCAATATATTTGGACTTTCAGAAGTCTAAACATAACTTGTTGATTACTAATATACTATGGTCGTCGGACGGTCGGATAAGGCCGGATGAGGAAAGAATCAACATACATACCATCAAAACGTCTTGATCAAGCTAAAACCAAGTATCGGCCATGTAACTCCCGCCTGACTTGGACTTTGATCACGAACATATAAATCATTATGTTGCAGACATTATTACACTGGCAACGCATAAGTAGGTGCTTGGATCTGCGATATTCATTTGTACTCATGAATACAAAGTGATTTTTACAAGGACACCGTTCTCAGTGCTCTGGTAACCCATCGATGTGTGGATCTACGATACTCACTTGTACTCATTGATACAAAGCGACGTCAATCTTTCTCAGTTGTATTTATATACGGCATAGCGAGTTCCGATATTCTACCTTACTGAACATTTATCCCGATGACAAACTATAATCCTACCAAAGAGCAGTCTGCACAGGATGGCGCCGCTTCGGGACCTGGAAGAAAAGCAGTATCTTATACTGATGACGTGTCTGCCATAACACCGTCTCATTCATATTATCCTGCCTCCTCGATGCATGTGAGCACCAGATTACTTCTATGGTATTGTCCAGAGACTAAACTATTTTTTGTTCGTCTTGTAGTCAGATCTTGACGAAGGCACCGCGGAACATGCACTTAAGAGTGTGAATGATCTATCTCTAGGATCCCTTTACGGAGGAGGATCGCCTGATCCAGAAGCTGAAGATACGTCCAATTCCGAATCAGCTGACGGTGTAGATGAAGATCCGTCTTATTCAATGCCTGGAGCATATCACTATACGTCCCCCTCGATGCATGTGAGCACCATTTGTTTTGATGGTATTTTCACTTGGCCAATGATCACTGACTAAAGTGTTTGTTCGTCTTATAGTCATACCTGCACTCCCGTTCCTTGGATCCGAACATTCCTACTTTGGATGAACTTCGAGCATTCCTCTTCAGTACTTTCCTACTCTGGATGAACTTTGTGGTTGCCAATAGGCCTGATAAGCGGGGGAAGGCGAAGCTAGATGCTGATGACCTTGAACCGGTGAACACTTGCTTGGTAGGTTTCCTTTCCCTGACGTTGATACTTGGGCAGTTCAAGTTGTGAGCGTAGTCCGTGCGTCCTGTCCGGTAGAGAATCTTCACACTCGCCGAGCCCGTGAAGCTGCATAAGATGGCAGTGCATGTGTTGTTGGGTCCCATATTGTTCTTATCGGGCTGATATTACTTTCATATTGACCTATGTTGGAACGATTAGAGCGATCTTCTGTGTATCCGTAGATTTGAAATCAGCATCTCTAGATGTCTGTCTTCCTTGAGTCCTCTGAAGAACATGGAGTACAATATTTATTATGAAATCCGGAAATAATTTGAGGCAATTTCATCGTACGAGTCTACTCTGAAGTCTCCATCATTCATCCCACTTAGAAGACGTCACCACCTCCGGTTTAGATTTCTTGGGTGCTTTACTTTACTATTCATCGATCATCTTTCACCGACTATGTATATAAACTGGCCGACCAACATATTCGAATGCCATCATTGTATGTATTCGTGAGGATGTATATCCGATGGTCATATCACAATACTCATAAAAAAAGGCGTATACGCATTCTGATGATGATGTTAGGGCGGAGCTGAGAGCTGGTGAATATTTAAAAGGTGGATAATTGATCGACAGTTTGGACAGTACTAGTTCCGGTAGCTGGAGCCCTAGTCGACTCTTGTTTACGTTAGTATGCGTCTACGTATCTTCGATAACAGTGGAAAATACAATCTCCTCGGTATCAGTGCGAGAAGGCGGGACATGAGTCGTGACGGCAGGAGCCTTTTTGGAATTAATCAAAATGACAACGACCGGCGGGTAAATAGCCTGCGAAGACGTCAGATTGTCTCGTAGATGATCTCCGATGATACATACGCAGCATAAAGTATATGTACAGAGCACAGTCCCCAGGACAATGTTGAACGAAGGTGATAGACCCTTTGGCACCAGGACTAAAGCTAACATCGCCACCTAGAGAATAGTCAAGATCACAATCACAATCACATATTTGTGTAATCTTGGCTTACTTGGAACAAGCAAAAGAGTGCTCCAGATTCAACAAGAACGAGAAGCGCTCGTTCAGCAGGAGTGTTAGAATCATGCTTACGGCTCAGGCGACGATAGGTCCTGCGTGTCACGAGGAAAGAATTGATCAGTCTGAATGTGCCGCAAGGAGTAGTTACTCACCAGAGTTTGTAGAAGACGAGCACTGTGTAAACCAGATTTGTTGCCAACGAAAGCCCAAGGAATGCTGTATAAATGCTCTCGATTGAATTATTTTGACCCATGTCGTCCGCAATATATCCATGGAGGGACGAAGTTAAGCCAAGATACGTTACACTTGCGGCTGTCCAGAGGTCATTAGATGTTGAGTCTTTGGGTATCCGTAGTGGGACTTTTCTACCGGTTGCAGCAATGAGGAGGACGACAGGGCCGACTATCAGCCACTTGTTATCCCTGAACAAGACCCAAGATCTCCACACAACGATGATATCAGCGATAAA